>JADMLL010000012.1:9175702-9270062 GCA_016920875.1 Columbicola columbae
TAATATACCTGACTTCCGGGTCAGCTTTGTAATTAAAAATTGCTGCTGCGACCTTTTTACTCAATTTTTCCTGTCCTCTAATTTGGACTTTGGTATTAAATATATCCTCAGACAGCATTACTGGGGATGTTAAGACTGTTCTGGTGCTACAGCAATATTAATTCTAAAGATTACTACAGCTAAATATTGCCCGTTTCTGACAGCAGTAATGTTCTTGCATCTGTCTCTTAATTCCGTTTGGTCGGGCTATCTCGACTCTACGACTGTCTGCGCTTCACAAGCCGACTTCTGACGACAGAGATTTCCTCGACGGTGCCTGAGCCATCTATATAGTCTATCCCCTCTCCCACATCCTGTTATACCCAGAACGGAAATCACTCAGCTCGACTTCGGGTATACGTCATATTCATCTGTTGACAAATCACGTGACTAATTCAGTTCCCAACTCGATGGGTAGTGTAGTCTATAAACAGATACTAATACAGTATTGATACTAAAAAATAGTATACGCTCCACAGTAGAAGGGGCTACACGCAGTCTGTGTTTAGGTATTCGGTTGTATTGTAATCGATAACGTTAGTATGTCAGTTAGGTTTTAGTATAAGTACAACAATATTATACATACTATAAACAGTATTGTGAAGCTTAGAGGAAACTAGCGACTGTATAAAACCTGATTAATTTATTGTAATTTAATAAATAAATAAATATTTTTGTCTACGGTTTATTTTATTTTGTCACAGCATCAATTATCTCAAGACAAATCAAATATTGATTTTTGTTTTCGTTAGGTTGGTAAGTATGATTCAAGGTCACGGTCACCTTCCACCTCTTAAAAGAGTTTTTCGCGATTTCTTTCTTTCCCGAATGAGACAGTCTTGTTGACATAATCTCGAGTGACTTTGGCAAAACCCAAGTTGTCTTTACAGTGACAGAATGAGTTTTCCGTTTTTGTTTGTTGGTTGGCAACGGATTTAGCTGTGTGTCCGCCTAGAAAATTGTTGTCGCCTCTGTGAACGATTCAGACAATTATGCAATTATGGCAGAGGATTTTGAAGGTGATGATGAGAGCGACCTAAAATTGGGTGGGGCGTTAATTCAATAACCGCGACCCATTTCTATGTGTTTACAAGTTTCAAATGAATTCAGCAAATAAATGACAGGGCTGAGTGCAGACTGCGTCGTGATGCGTTTTTTGTTTTGTTTTGCTGATGTCAGACAGAAAACACGCCCGAAGTGTACTAAACTGGGTAATAGCAGTCCCCGCATGTCCATGGGTATGTGGCAGCATTGTTGACAGCCCCACGTGATCTCCTGAACTTCTAACAGTGCCTGCACACAAATGTTTATTTTTCCTAATGTCTAAACAAAGAACTCATTTCATAAATAATGCACACTCAAATAACTATCGAGGATGAGGAGTAAAGAAGAAAATAATTATTCGGTGCATTTTTGAATTGTAACCGTAGTGTGCATTATTTTTGAAAGAATGTATTTTTCTAAACAATGAGATTCATTTCAAATATACACACTTGATTGAATACCAACTGAAAATGATTATTTTCTCTTAAGGAAAAAAAAAATTTTTCACGAAATCAACTCTTGTACGTGTGCATTACTTATGAAACGAGTCTTATTTTTCGTAACATTTCTAAACGAAGGACTCATTTCATAAATAATGCACACTCAAATAACTATCACTTGAGGATGATTATTTCTCTAGGGAGTAAAGAAAAAAATTATTCAGAAGGTGTGCGATATTTTGAATTGTAACCTTTGTGTGCAATATTTTGAAAGGAATGTATTTTCTAAATAAAAGATTCATTTCATAAATAGTGCACACTTGAATACCAACTGAAATGATTATTTCTTTAAGTAAAAATTTTTCACGTAATTCTTCGTGTGCATTACTTATGAAACGAGTCTTATTTTCCAACATTTTAAACGAAGGACTCATTTCATAAATAATGCACACTCAACCATCACTTGAATGATTATTTTCTGAATAGTAAGAAGAAAAGAATTATTCTCGAAGGTGTGCGATATTTGAATTGTTGTGTATTTTGAAATATGTATTTTCTAAATGCAATGAAAGATTCATTTATAAATACTGCACACTCAATTGAATATCAGGAAATGATTATAGCTTTTGGGAGTAAAATCAATTATTCACTGGTGTGCAATACTTTGGAATATGATGACGAAAGTGTGTGCAATATATTTAAATGATTGTTTTTAAGTATGCATTACTTTTGATGACGCAATCGTGCATTATTCTTGAAAGTATATATATATATGTTTCCAAACATTGTAAACGAATGACTCATTTCATAAATACTGCACACTCAATTGAATATCAGTATCTGTAGATTTACATCCCTACAGTTCATCACAGTTCTACAGTTTACAACTTCACAGTATCTACACTTGATTTACACTCTCCTCAAGGGTGAAAAAGAATTGTTCACGAACGTGTGCAATACTTTTGAAATGTGATGATGGTAAACCTGTGTGCAATATTTTTGAAATGAACTCTTGTTAAGTGTGCATTACTTTTAAAATAGTCTTCTTATGAAATGGTGCATTATTCCTGACATGATGTAAATGTTTTCTAGTATATCTAAACGAAGGACTCAATTCATAAATAATGCACACTCAAGTAACTGTCATCTGAAAAAGGACTAGAGTAAAGAAAAAGGAAGAATTATTTACAAAGATGTGCAATAGTTTTGAAATGAGATGATGATGAAC
This sequence comes from Columbicola columbae, assembly GCA_016920875.1. Classification (NCBI taxonomy): domain Eukaryota; kingdom Metazoa; phylum Arthropoda; class Insecta; order Psocodea; family Philopteridae; genus Columbicola; species Columbicola columbae. Next base: position 9,178,454 of record JADMLL010000012.1, read on the forward strand.
GTGTGCATTATTTTTAAAATACGTTTCCTATGAAATTGTGTATCATTTTCGAAAGGACATATTTGTTAAATCGTGTAGTCTCTTTAAAATGAGTTTCTTATCACGTGTGCATTACTTATGAAACGGGTCCTTCATTTTAATATGTTAGGGCAACTAAATATCTCAATATACTGATTAGAGGTTAGTTTTATGACTAGTCTTAACATCCTTTTAATAAAAAGTCGATCGCGCTGTTTACTTTGAAAGTAACCTAAGTCCCAGTGGACTTTGATATACTATAATATAGTTTGCATCTTGATAAAGCGACAAATATATATACAGTATATATATCTAAAAAGAAAGTCATATTTACAGACGTGCTCCTCTTGGTAGATCTCTCACGAACGAAATTTAACGACACCTTATCACCTATCACTCATTAAGGCCCCGATATGACCATACATGGCAGCATTATTGACAGACCCACGTGATCTTTGTATAGTATCAACCTTAAAACAGTACCTGTCAAAATTTCACGGCATTCTGGCCTTAGTTAATTTCATGTGATGATGGGGAAAAATACTGTTGAAGCCCAACATTGGCTTGATAAGCATTATGGGGACTCAGCACCAGGGCAGTCAGCTGCTGTAGATTGTTACTATGAATTGAAACCTGGCGATACAACCACCGATGATGCTGAACCCTCTGGTCGCCCATCGGTAGTTGTTGGAGAAAATATAAAAAAAGTGTCCACAGAATAATTGCCAAAGACAAGTACAAAACCCTAATGACCCTGTTTATACCGAACCCGACAAGAAACGTAAAGAAACTCAGAGAAGGCCCAAGAAGGCGGTGTGAATATTTAAAAACATGAAGCCAAGAGAAAGAAGATTTCTCCTCGCTAATCTTCTCTTGTGTATTGTAAGAAATAAAAACAAGTAAAATAAAGTTGCGTGAGTTAGCTAACATCTTGAAGATATCACAAGTTAGTGTCTTTAATAAAAGACATCGAAAATTTAGAGGAGCGTCGTATTAAATGCATCACCATTGAAGGAGTAAGTTATATCGTTGAATAAAGTGGAATTTCGGGAAAAATTATTAAAACTCAGTTTTGTAGCTTATAATTCGTCCCGTATGTTCATTTCCTTCCATTTTGATTGATTTGAGCATTAAAAATAATCAAATTTTATAATTTCCAAGAATGAGAAAAGAAAACGAATAATCCGCCATCTTGGAATCGTCTTCGTTTATTAAAACCCGCCAAAACCACCGAATGAAATGCCCCCTCAGTACCGCCAACGCAAAAGCTTGTAATCAACTCCCCACAAGGAAGGGGTGGATGAACGAAATCACGGAGGCTCTGTTTTTTCCCAGCAAAACTTCATTACTCCATTTTGTGTAGTGGTGGTCGCGTCCGCGAAAAGTTTCTCTCAACAAAATACATTTTTATTAATTGATTAAAAGGTTTTTAATTGTTTTAACAGTTTAAAAACGATTTGACATGTTCGATTTATTATTTGTTCGGTACTGATCGGGAGAGAATTTCGCCGAATCGGAGAAAAAAGACAAACAAATAGGAGTGAGTGCGTAGAATGAGTGGAGGTAAAGTTCATTTGTTTGGTTTTACGTTTTGAGCCAACGGATTTTCGTGGAAATGGTAAAATGGGGAAATTATTTAGGATTATGGTGGGGGACGAGGAGTTTTGGTATAAATTTAAAAACTGGATTTTAGTTTCGGTGTGATAAAGAAAACGTTTTTCAATTTTTTGTGTGATTTGAGTGTTTATTTAAAAAACAAAATGATTTTGACAGTAAGTTGATTATTTAAAATTTTTATTTTTTGTTCTCAATTTTATTTATTTATAGTTACCATAACTTTTACTGTATTGTTGTAGCTAGTTTGAGTAATGCCCAAATTTCTTTTTGTTGGCTTTGAGGAGGAATCTTTTTAATTTCCTATAATTCAAATTATGAAACTTAAGTGAACATCATCCTTCCAGATGTTTTGTGTTTTAGCTGCCCTAACTTGAAAACAGTTTTTGATTCCTGTATGCTAAAAAATTGTTATATTAAGTACACCAAATAATAATATCGGTTCTGTACGTCACACTAAATTTATATGTTGCGGTAAAAGTGATAAATCAGTCGAAAATACCCAGCGATTATAACCACCAACTAAACGTGGTTAATGTGACTAATTACTGAATATTTATCACATTTACCGGCTAGTTTATGAATTCTACAACTTGGGGAATTTAATAAAGATTTGCTCTGGGTATTTTACAAAATACTTTTATACTTATCTCTTAAGTCTTGTCATTTTATAAAAACTGAGAGCTTTTCAGCTGCAATTCATTTCAAAAGTATTGCACTTTTCACATTTTATTTCAAAGTATTGCACACTTTTAAACAAGTTCATTTCAAAAGTATTGCACACTTTCACACAAAGTTCATTTCAAAAGTATTGCACACTTTCACAGAGTTCATTTCAAAAGTATTGCACACTTTCACACAGAGTTCATTCAAAAGTATTGCACACTTTTCACACAAAGTTCATTTCAAAAGTATTGCTCACTTTCACACATTTCAAAAGTATCACACTTTTTTCATTTCCACACTTTCACACAAAGTTTTTTGTATGACACTTTCAGAGTTTAAAAAGTATTGCACACTTTCCACAGAGTTCATTTCAAATATTGCATTTTCACACAGAGTTCTATTTCAAAAGTATTGCACACTTTTACACAGTTCATTTCAAAAGTATTGCACACTTTCACACTGAGTTCATTTCAAAGGTATTGCACACTTTCACAGAGTTCATTTCAAAAGTATTGCACACTTTCACACAGAGTTTATTTCAAAAGTATTGCACATTTTCTATGAAATTCATTTCAAAAGTATTGCACACTTTCACACAAAGTTCATTTCAAAAGTATTGCACATTTTTGCAAATAATGTCATTCCATATGGAACGGTAGTGTAATGTTTATCACATTGACCGGTTAGTTTATAAAATCTCCAACTTCTAATAGGGAATTTAATATAAGTTTGCTCAGATCACGATTTGGATATTTTATAAACTAGGCGGTGAATGTGATAAATATACAGTAATTTATCAAATTAACGAAGCTTTGTTGGTGATTATGAATAATCGCCGGGAAGCATATTCATATATTCGTACGATTTATCACTTTTACCGTAACATATGTTAAGGGTAACGCATAGAACCGTCAGCCAAGCCAATGTAGCCAAGGGTTGAGTTGATTTCCTCCTCTCTATTCTTTGGTCTATACTGAAAACATATACTTGAAACAGTTTTGTGCATTGATGGCAACTTTTTAGGGTCTCCTGTTTGGTTTTGTACTGTCGTTTGCTGTTGTCAATTCGAAAGATGTCGAACCTGTATCTCCTCCAGAATCAACTTCAGACGGAGAGGTGTCTAATTTGTTACCCAAATTCGATGAGGTTGCTTTGATACCCGAAACGAGGGGCCGGTCTGATATCGAAATCGAAGAAGAGACACCCCAAGAACAGCCTCCTCAAGGGTAAGTCTCACCCCTCACTCCAATTTCTTGTTCTGTAGGTTTTAGGAGTTAGCACCGGAAATGAATCTGACGACAAAATTTTTCTTCCAGGTATGTCTACCCAAAACCATCGAAACCATTCGATCTGCCAGTTTTCAAGACACTACAGCCTGATGGTGACTTCTACCTCAATCCAGGGTTGGAAGATGGCGGAGAGTTTGAACGGGTTCCGCGATCACCTCAAAGACCACAGTCCCTGTTTCCTTATCCTAACATTTATAACCCACGACCTAGGCCCCAACACTTCTACCCGATTCCACCTACCAACTTTCCCAACAGGTTTCCTGGAAGACCGATAAGGCCACTACCAGCACAGTACCCAGTGGGCGCTCCCTATAGAGGGTGATCAAGGAAATTGAATTCAGATTTGATGAGGATGGATTTATACTATTATTTATACTTTAAATTATACTAAGGCTTTGATGGGGTAGGGGAGATATACTGAATAAGAACATTTTTCTAACCCCAAACGGGGTGTATTTAATTCAGCATCAATTCTTATTTTAAGATGATAGACTTAGCCATGTATGTTTTATGTGACTTGATGTCTTCTTATATTTAGTCAAATTTAGTGATATATTAATATATTTAATATAGAAATAATTGATGATATTATTTACTTATTAAAGACTTCTTATCCATTTGTGATCGTAAACCTTTGTTAGAATGTCCTTTCATAAATACTGCACGGTTTTTATTAAGGATCCCATGTCAAAAATAATGCACAAATTACATTCGTGAAGAATGCACAATTTTTACTCGAGAACCTTTTTTATATTATATATTATACGAATATATTTCGTTGGAGAATTTTTTTCAAATGTATTGCACACTCTAGTGCGGCTTTTTGGAGGGGAAGAAATGGGGTTATGAAATGAGTTGTTTCAAAAAGGGAGCAATATTCACGAAAGAAATCCTTAATAAAGTGTGCAATATTTATGAAATGAATTGTGTTAAATATACATTTTCACGCGCTAATATTATAGATAGTGCATTCTTTTCATCTTAAGTCTTTTCATAAATATGCACAGTCTTAAGGTCTCATTTCATAAATATTGCACAGTAGTCTGAAGGTCTCATTTCATAAATATTGCACAGTCAAGGGTCTCTTTCATTCATTGCACAGTCTTAAGGTCTCATTTCAAAATTGCACAGTCTCAAGGGTCTCATTTCAAAATATTGCACAGTCTTAAGGTCTCTCATTTCATAAATATTGCACAGTCTTAGGGTCTCATTTCATAAATATTGCACAGTCTTAAGGGTCTCATTTCATAAATATTGCACAGTCTTAAGGGTCTCATTTCATAAATATTGCACAGTCTTAAGGGTCTCATTTCAAAAATATTGCACAGTCTTAAGGTCTCATTTCAAAAATATTGCACAGTCTCAAGAGTCTCATTTCATAAATATTGCACAGTCTTAAGATCTCATTTCAAAAATATCGCACAGTTTTTAAATAGAAAATCTGACTCATAAACACGGTGCTTCAATGAAAGAATCCTCTCACATTTCCAACGAACAATTCTTTCATAAATATTGCACACTTTAGTGACATTCCATTTCGTAAATATTAGTCGTTTCTACGAAAATTGATTTTATGAGTAATCCTATATTTTCTCTGGGGGGGTCTTTCAATATTATTGCACACTCTCGTGAATAATTCATTTCATAAATTCTGCACAGTCCATCTTCCAATGAAACATTATACGGTATGAGTCATACAACTAAACCATTTATAACAACTGTGAAGCAGGATGGTGTCACCAAGTGACGTAATATCTTCAGGTTCGTGAAAGAATTTTTTTTTAGGTTTGAAATACTACCAACACAACTTGAAAGTCGAACAATTTTGGAGCGCGTAAAAAGAGATCTGAGCTTATTCCTTATGAATCAGCATAAGTTTATTTATTTATTTGTGGTTGTTTAACTCAAACACAATTATCGATCTCTTCCGGAAGGGATTAGTGACTTCCTGTTTACTCTGAACACCGTTCCGTGCAAGATAGGAAGATGGATGAAGGTAGAAGATGGGCGATTTGGCCAAGGTCGCCGTATAACATCCGCTTGTCATTGACAAGATGCGTTGCCCTTCGTTTATCTTATTTTATTTTATTTATTTATTTATTTATTAGCGTGGGCCGTGAAGGATTTGTGAAGTGTTGGATTGAAATTTTTGGTGACACTTCCCAATCGACAATTTTTGACACTAGGCTAGCAATTTGCCGTAGGACTTGTTGATGAATTTGAGTTAGCTCGTAAAAGGGTTTGGATTGGACAGATACGACCTAACTCGTGCTACTTGGCTGATTGTAAATGAAGTGATGCGTGACCACACAAGAGGAGTGTCAGTAGCAAAAACCCATTTCGACGAATTTCGTGTGATGAAAAAGTCGACTTCCGCAAAAACCGTTGGCAAAAAATTTTCCCCACAGCAAAAGATCGCAAATGTCGTGTATAAACTCAATGTTAACAGCAGCAGACATAAGCAACTCCCGCAAATATTCATCACAGTCAAGACTGACTAGACATGTGACCAGTAGCAAAAAGGCACTTCCGGCAATACTGTTTGAAACAAATACCAATTGATTCGCAAATATTTTTCTTAGAGTGACTGCAGAAATGTTAACGACAGCAAAGATTATTTTCACATGTATTGTTCGTAGTGAGAACTTACTCCCCTCGATACTATTCAAAAGGAGCAGAAAATACTTCCGCGAATATTGTTCAAAACAAAAACTGAATCTGAACCAAAAATCACTTCCGAAAATGCTGTTCCAAGAAAACAAAAATTAATTTGTAACAATTTTGCTAGGATAAAGCCAACAGGAATTAATTCAGGAATACGTTTCTCACAACAACTCCAAAAATGTTAACCATAGCAAAAATCGCTTTCATAAATTTTATTTGTAGGGTACAGCCTTCTAGATAATGTTTCGAGCAGGGGTTTCCAAACTTTTTGGGTGTCCTAGACCACTTGACATGTTTTTTGACTTTGGGTAGACCCCCTACTTACCTGATATTAATTTTTGTATATTTATCGCTGTAGTGAAAGAAATTTGCTTGCTTGGTGCTTTTATAAATATTGTATATGGCTTTATATTATAAGATAGTATAATGTAAGTAAATAGGTATGTTGAGATCCATTGTCGTGGACCCCCATTTTCATTTCATGGATTCCTAAATTTTTTATCGCTGACGTAGAGCCCTTGCAGGTTGTCATAGACCCCTGGGGGTCGTTATAGACCACATTGACGAAACATAAATTACTTCCGCATAGATTGTTCGTAGCAAAAACTGACTCAATATATGTCATCCGTAGTAAAGGTCGTTTCCACAAATCTTGTTAGTAGTGAGAACTCATTCCCCAAGATGCTGTTTAACTGAATCATAAATTACTTCCGCAAATACTGTTGATAGCAAAAACTAGCTCCAAATATATTATCGGTATCAAAAACTCACCTCTCACGAAACCTTTTTCAAAATTCTTTAAGTAAACACCCAAATCCGCTAAATTTTCAAAATGGCGCCAAGAGAAATTGTTCATAGCAAAAACTAGCTCCACAATGGTACCAAAAACTCACCTTTAATGGTGTAGATGGGAGGATTCATCTCCTCAAATTGACCGACGCACTCAAACCTTTCCAAACCTTCTGAAATCCTTATAGCAGTTACACCCAAATCCGCCAGCTTTTCAAAATGGCGTCAGGACAACACATAAAATTATCGTAAAACGAACAAAAGAAAAATGGCCATCATTATAATAAATAATACATTTTTAATATTGAACTACATAGAACATTTTGTCTTACAATACATGATTATGATTATGGATAATAATGAATTCTTCCATTTTGAAAAACTAACTACAAAACATTTTCTAATCATAAAAATCCAAATTTCCGTTTTTATTTATTTATTTCTTTCTTTCAAAAACTTATCAACATACGAAAAATAAATGAAGAAAAGAAAAATGAAAAACTTAACAACTAAAACTTATAATATACAAAAATTTTATAAATGTCTCTCAATATCATAAAATGGATTAGCTTTCCAAAAGAAACAAAAACGCAAAAAAAATCGACATTGAGAGTTCTAGAAGGCGGTGAAAACAATAAAGCTCGGTGAAAATGGTGTGGTTTTAATTTTATTTATTTATTTATATACTCTTGTTATTGATATTGTTTTACTGTTTATATTATATATATAGATAATATCGACAAAATTAAACTGGAAAAGGTTTTATGTTTAAAAGAAATGAAAAATTTGGAAACTCAACAGGTAAGCTCGTGATTGCGTCATCGCACGACGCCATCTTGTTAAAATCTGTTCCTTACTTTTAAAATGATACTTCACCTTCAGAAACTTTTCCTGTAGACAGGGTGAATTGTTTCGGAGACGATTTTAACATTTGTATAGGTTTTATATCTTATATTATATATAATTGTTTGGTTATTATGATGAACAAAACATTTGTCGGGGAAAAAGTTTAAAAATTTTTGTTCGAAATGAAAAAACCGTTACAATTCAAATAATTCGATTCTAATTGTATTTAATTATATTGTTGTATTGATTTTGTTTCAGTATAAGTATACAACGTCATTTTTCAACCGATTTTTAACCAAAAGAAGAAATCTCACGTCACTGATAAAATATTCGAGCAAAATTTGGAAAACTCAACAAGGTAAGTTCGTAACTGCGTCATCAATCACCCGACGCCATCTTGTAAGAATTTGTTTCTTAACTTTCAAACCCGATTCCACCTTCAAAAATTATTTCTATACAAGATTAATAGTTTGATATATTATATTATAAGAGGCAGTAATCGTGCTAATGATAAACAAAACATTCCTGAAGGAAAATTTTTTAAAAATTGTTTGGAGATGAAATGGGTGAACGTGACGCCATCTTGTAAGAATTTGACTTCCTACTTTCAAACGGAATTTCACTATCAGAAACTTTTCCTGTATCTACAATGAATTATTTCAGACGTTTTAAATATCTGTATAGTTTAATATATCATATTATAAAGGATAAAAGTCTTAATATTGATAAACAAAACATTTGTCAGGAGAAAAGTTCAAAAATTTTTCGATATGAAAAAACCGTTACAATTCAAATATTTCGATTCTAATTAAATTTATTCAATAGTTTGGTTCAGTATCAATATACAATGTCATATTTCAACCAATATTTAATCAAAAGAACAAATCTTACGTCACTGATAAAATATAAGAGAATATTAGAGCAAAATTTGGAAAACTCAACAAGGTAAGTTCGTAACTGCGTCATCAATCACCCGACGCCATCTTGTAAGAATTTATTTCTTTAGTTCCAAACGGAATTTCGCAATCAGTAACTTTTCCTGTACACACAATATTTCAGACATTTTAAATATCTGTATAGTTTAATATATCATATTATAAAGGGCAGCAATATTAATAAGCAAAACATTTGTCAGGGGAAAGTTAAAAATTTTTGTTCGAAATGAAAAAACCGTTACAATTCAAATATTTCCGTTCTAATTGTAATTTAATAATATTTATCGAATGGTTTGGTTCAGTATCAATATACAAAGTCATTTTTCAACCAATTATTAATCAAAAGAACAAATCTTACGTCATTGGTAAAAAATATATGACAATACTAAAGGAGAATTTGAAAAACTCAACAAATTAAATTCGTGATGACGTCATCATATGGCGCCATCTTGTAAGAAATGAATTTTTGCATCAAACCGAAATTTCGTTCTAGAAAATCTTAAACAGAACTTTACCGTACACACGAATAATCAATTCAGGCACGTTTTATACACAAATATAGTTTTTATATAAAAATTTTTCAAGTGATAATAATAATAATATGCAAAACGTTTCATACAAGAAATTGGTAATAATCTTAAGAAAAAAAATTATTTAGCGGCCATTTTGTTACCTCAATGAGCTGTTATACAGTGCGTGATGGTATACTTTTTTTTATAAAATAATAAATAATGAACAAAACATTTCTTAGAAAAGTATACTTCTACTTTGGTTTGATTTTTTTTGGTGCCTTCCGAACTAACGTTAGTTTCACGATGAAGAAGGCGGTGCAAATTTTTGTGAGAAAACCGTTACAATTTCAAAGGTTCCGTTTTGATTTTATTTCAGTATAAAGACTCTGTTTCAACCGATTTCAACCAATAGGAGATGAGTTTGGGTCATATTTACAAAACCGTAGCCAGAAAAATGAAAAATTTGTCAACTCAACTAGGTGAGTCATTATTTCAATAATCACATGACGCCATATTGGAAAAGATTTCCCTTCGTTTTCTAAATCGAATTTGATTCTAGAAAACTTTGAAGCAAGCATGTTTTGTATAATTTTTACACATAAAAACCGGAAATATAAAAAAATAAGATTTTACTCCCTTAATAGGTTAGCCTTTCAAAAATTTCTTGGCGGATGTTTTCCATTCGAAAAATAGTTCGCTACAAAACCAAGAAGGCGGTGATAAAGAAACCCGTGAAACCGTTACAAATCAAGTCATTCCATTTTATATATTATTATTTATCAACTGTCATTATTTTTCTTTCAATATCATTCTCTAAAAACTTAACAAAACGCTTACTTCATCACATGACGCCATCTTGTTTTTATTCGTTCAAATCAAAATTTGTTCACCAAAGCAGAGTTACGAATTATTTCTTAGGCACGCCAGATATACAATATATAAAATTATAAATAATAATAATAATGATAAGCAAAGAAATTATCTCGTGCAGAAAAAAATTCCATAAACTAAAGATAAAATAAAATTTTTGGCGGGAGTCTTTTTTTTTGGTTCGAGATATCGTTTGTTTCACGAAGCCGCCGATAGAGTGTGTCGTGGTAAACGGCAAACCGAACCATCAACCGACTTCATTCCACGACAATCTCAAACATTTTTATTTTTTAAACTTTTTCTCTTTTTCATGTTTATTTATCAATAAGTAAATACATAATAATAAAATAGTCTTAGAAAATGTGAATAAATAAAAAGTGCACTTTGTTTTTGATATTCTCTATCGTTTTTAATTAATGAGAAAATGAAAAATGGATCTACTCGTATCTAATAAGCTTGAACTTGGTCTTGTTTGTTATCCGCCATTTTTTTTCCTGATATTTTAACTTTTTGGGAATTTGCATTTGTTTATTAACTTAAATTATCGCAAATTAAGAGAATACTAAGCGAAATTTTTATGTGAAAAACTGGATTATCTTAATAACTATGTTTAATAGGTAACGATAGATGGATATTTTGGTGATTTGGTATTGGTCATAATATCTAATTAAAAATTTTTGGGGTTGGGGTGTCTTGTTGATTAGGAAATTTACCTGTGTACGTTGTAATTTGTTTTGGGGTTTGATTTGTATTTTGGGTTGGGGGTTGGTTAAAACGTTGAAGGTGTTGTGTTTGGAAATTTTTAAGACTAACTTGTGGTTTTGTTGATTTGGGGGTGTTGGGTGTAGCTGAAAGGACTAAGATGACTGAATGATGATTATTCACTCTGGGAATATATATTATACATCCCTGTTGTTTATATTCTGTCATTGTGTTGTGAGAAACTGTGACCAAGTTTGGTCTGTTGGATGTTCTCAGGGGTGTGGTTGATTAAAAAATTTTCTTAATTGGGAGGTGGTGTTATACTGTTCAGATAAACAGACATAAATTGTAGTGACTGAGACCTGTACTCGATTTAGTTGAGTGTGTGTTCACTACAAGTGAATTTGTGGTAGTTGGCAGTTCTGGGATATGAATTTTGGGTCAGGAAAGAGAAAGAGAACGAGAGGAACCTTCCTGAGAGACAGAAATTTTCGACAATCTTGGCTACACTCAATGTTTTTGCTTACTTCCGGGAGTAACCCATACAACCGACAACCATAAATCAGACGACTTGGGTTTATTCACTGATGGTTGTAGTGTAGTTAATTTAACCCATTTCCTGGCCCCATTTGCGACTACAACATCCTACCGACCTTGAGGGATAAAAATTCGACGTAAACATGATCCAGTAGGATGTCATCAATGATATAACACCCAAACTGGTCATGTCCATCCATCCCCTTGGGCCCACAACTTCATTTTCTCTGACTAATCATCATTCAAGCCAAAATCCGACTAATCCATATCCGAAAATCCAGGAAGTTGTAACTACAGTTCATATAGCTAAACCGGAAATAAATTACCCAACCACACACCTTCAACTTTAACCAGTTTTTGGGTTGTTTGTGGGGGTGAGAATTAAGGTCCCACAACACCGATTTTGGGCTGAGGTGATTCCTTCAATTGAAACCTGTTTGCTGTTTATGATTTCTAACCTCCCCCACAGAATTGTCTTCATCTATACAAAAACACTGAATATAAATTAATAATATTAATAATAACTATGTAAATGGTGATAATAATAATGATGATGATGATTATTATACATCGTAACATAAATTTTCCTGCTTAACTATCAGAAAAAGACTCTCAGATAAAAGATAATCAACCGGATACCGGATTCAAAGACTTCGCATTAAATCGTTAACGAAATAATTATCTAGTTGTTAGATAAAGATGATTACCAAAAAAAAAGCCCAAAATTGAACTTCCGAATTTGGGAGGATGGGGGTCGGGGAGGGAGGCAGACATTCACGTCGAATTTATGAAAAACGGAATTTCCGCGTGCGTGTGAATCAGGCTCGGATTAGGCGGGTGATTGTGTGGACCGTTCAAGCAAAATCTTCCGTCTTCCTTGAGTAGGGCTCGTACCTTACACGCGGGTTGCTTACCCAGGTATCGATCGCACTGCCAGTATTTGTTGGGCTGTTTCTTGTTCAGTATGTGACAGAGATATTTGTAGCCGTCCATGAGAATGCAGGGCTTTCCGCGAGCCGTCGTCGAAACCGTATAGTTGATGCTACCTGAAATTGGAAAAAAAGGTTTTTGCGTTAATAACAAAACAAACCTGAAAAAGAAAGTTTTGGGTTTGGGGAGGGTGATGTTTCGTTAAGTTGGCAAGTCTGGGATGCGGGAAAATTTTTTTTTGGCTTTGGATTTCCATGAAGGTTTCGGTTTAGACCTGCAAAAGCTCAACAGTTCACAAAGAGGTTCGGGAAATGTGACAGAACTCAATTTAAGACCGGAAATGATTGGATTTGTCAAACAGGAAGTGAAGACAAACTAACACACACAACACAACTTACCACCAAATTCTCACCATTAGACTCTGTACCTATGGTGCTAGATACACCAGGAACCCTTAACATATCCCTCAAGAACAAACTTACCGATTCAGCTGACTAGATAAATCAACTCTTAGAAACCGGAAATAGGATAGAAGGCTCGTGTTTAACCCAAAGACAAATTTAAATTTATGGTAGGACCACATTAGGGTGTGGGCAGTGATTTAGGCTTGACGGGGGTGGGTTTACGTATAAAAACAGTATACCAACCATGGTAGGGAGGACAGGTAACAACTACGAGCCACAGTCACGTGACCGGGTTTAACTAAAGTAACAGACCATCAACCTAAATAAAAATTTATTTACTCAAAACTATTAAAAGCATAAAAACAAATCGCGTCAATAATATAATAAAAATATAGAAAATAAATAAACACATGATGGGGAGGATATAATTTATATATTTATATTATTATATAATATGCGATTTTTCGAACGGTGAAAGACAATAGGAATTAAATCCGTCAAATCACTTTCGATCCTTTCAATCACTTCCGGTCGAGAATTTAGTTCCATGTCCGTGGTTATGTCTTCCTTTGACGATGATGGTCCCATTCTTTAACAGTTTCGTTCTCGCTTTGCATTTGAATCGTCTCTCGTGAGTACACCTCCACAAAATATGATTTTCCTGTGGCTGACGACTGTCACGAACGAAACTGTAACCTTCGAATATCATTTTAGGTTTCCCGCGACGTGTCAATTCGAAACGATAACAATATTCACCTAAAAAGGAAGAGAAATTAGTTTCAGTCGAAAGAGGTGACACACACCTCATCCTACCGTTTCCGACCTTTTCAGGGCCGTCACTATGTAGTAGTGCTGTTCTTCTGGGCTTAGACCACTCAAGTCAAATGTTTTCGACGGGCTAGAGAATTTTCTAGAACCTTTAGTTATCGAAGAAGTAATTCTTCCAGAATGTTGACCTAAGCAGCAGAACAACCCAAAAAGGTAAAATACTACCAACAGTAGGCGAAACACAACAGCACCATCAACTAATCTCATTTATATTAGCTTTGGTAGGGTGAGACGGGGTTGAATGAGACTTGTTTAAACATTCTGAATAACTTACGACTATATTTTGAGAAGGAGAGGGTGTAGCACAAACATTTTCAGACAACAAAAAAATCACAAATCGACAGAATTATCAGTTAAACAGTTTATGTATTTATACAGTATAGGAGAAAGCGACAGAGAACTAATGAACACGCCTATTTTTAGTTTATCTAATTTCAAGTCCTCTTTAACAAGCGAATTCTTCAACTACTTATGACTAATATCTACTACAAAGGTCTTCTTGCAACAACTGTCCATCTACCAAATTTTTTTTAAGTACTGCGTCGTTGTTTGTTGCCACAGCACAATATTCTTAAGTCAGATCAATGATTTTAGGCAGATCATCTTCCGTTTGATTGGTCCTGGACTCGTAAAGAACTAAAATTGACAAGAACTAATATTAGTAAAAACAACAGACATTGGTAATACAGCTTATTTATCTAACACAATAAAATTTATAAATTAGTAGATAAATGATGGATAAATAAATATATACAATTATAAATCATTGTTTACTATAATTTAAATCCAAGAAAAAAATTGTGAAGTCAAATATATTAAATATCATTACTCACTACAATCAAACCACAAGAAATTGAAAGATACAATTACAAATTATTGTTCACTACAAGAATAAATAACTGGGAGGTGCAATTATAAACCTTCATAACTCACTACAATCACAAAAATTGTGAGTTAAATATAATAATCATCATTGATCACTACAATCAAATCCCGGTCTGGAACACAGGTTCGAACTACTTTGGGTAAGGTGTGTTGAAGTGCTGTAGTGTAAATTCGTGGGTTCTAATTCACCCTCACATCCCTAAGATGCAAAATGGGATGTTTAAAACAGGGAGGAGAGCCTAGTCCCAACCTAAAAATCCCACACAACTACAACCAGATCGATAAATAGGTGGGAAGTAAGGAGAACGACAGCACTACAACACACTACTAGTAGTTAAACTGAACTCATTTTAATTTTTCATTTTTTTCAGGGCCGCGATAAATCCGTGCAGGACTCCCCTAGTGTGAGAACAACAGGAAAGTCTCAAAATCTGATCTAAGGTAAGACGTATTCTCTTATTCCCGACAGCTGACATAAAAAACAGTTGACACCAGTTTAACGGTTTTCATAATTTTGGAAAGCATTTATTCATAAAAAGACCTTTTTTTACACACAAACACTAACACACTACGTTTCATCTTATAATGACTAGATTCTGCAAAGAAAAACACACGTAAAATTCAATAATATAAAAAAAATTATAAATATATCACTTATATTATATCCATACTAAATGAATTATTTTTCCAAATTTTCATTTTTAAAAGTAAATGGCAAAAAATTTAACACAGAAGCCCAAAATTTAAACAAAAACGTCCAGAACGTTCCGAACACGTTCGAACAGGTCAATCAAAAAATGAAAAATTTCAAAACTGGCGGGAAGGTTTAAGGATCAACTAAAGCATTACGAATCCGAACAGCCAATCAAATTGCGTTTTCAAAATGACGTCAGAGAATTGAAGTGATCGTGCAAGAAGGGTATAAGTTCCTAACGTCTGTGGTTTCGTTGAGCCCTTATTACACGCGAGTTGTATTTCGTAGTTATGGGTTTGTTTTGGGGGATGTTTTTGGGGATTATGGGTTAGCTTTTAGGGGTTGAAAATTTTTTTATTATTATTTAAATAACTGTTGGAGTGATAATTTTGTTTAAAAGTGTTGGTAAGAAGATAATGTTAAGATTTTAGATGATATAAGCAGACGAAATTAATTTTTTAAGCGACAAAAATACCGCGAAGTATAAGTTATACTATATACAAAACACAATTCTAAAATAAAATAACTTGATTCACTTAACCTAATAATCACACAATATAAATGACTAGACTTAAACACACAAAATTTGATTGCACACATGAGACACTTCCGGTTTGTATATGTAACAATACCGAAGATTCCAAAGACATAAAAGCAAAAATTATTTTGTCAAAATTAATCATAGTAGTGGTCCCACATCGGGGGATGATTGTGTTTCAATTTCTTTACATAAAACCTTCCGCTTTCGTATAATTTGGCGGTGACTTTGCACTTGTGACGTCTGTACTTTTCGCAAACCCATTGATTTGCGATTTTTTTCGAATAACCGAAGCCATCGTGAACGAGTTTCATTCCCGGGGTTTTATCCTCGTGAAAAACCTGTAGTTTCGGAAAGGCCCTAAGAAATCTGAAAAAATTATTTTAAGAAAAATGTTAGTAACTTCAAACGGAGATGGAACTCCTGTTAGTTAGTTTGTTAATTAATAAATTGAGAAAATTATTTATTTATTTATTAATAATATATTAGTAGTCGAAAAAATGTTTAAACATAACAACCAAGAGTGTGGTTTCACGTCTGTCTCACCGATAAAGTCAGTTATATACATAAACGACACTATCCGACAGTTCTACTTCCGGTGAAGATATATTCATTCACTTTATATATTATAAACAATTAAAAGCACGTCTAAATATTATTGTAGTATTTGTTTAAACAAATAAAAAGAAAAGACAATAGAAATATAAATCTGAAAAAATCGAATCAGATCAAAATTTAAATTTTCAAAATGGCGAGGGTTAATTTAAGCAGAGCGTGTAACGGTAACTTCGTGTGTTAGTTCAAAGGTTTAATGGCATCAAAAGAGAGTGTTACGTGAAGAGTGTGATGTCGGAGTGACAAAAATAGCTCTTAAGAACTCTCCGGAATGTATTCTAGAAAGATGTTCGTAGGTTCCGATGACGAATCCTTCGGATCCGAATTCACGACCATCCAGACGGATGCTTTCTTCGGATTGTGATTGTGATATCCTCTCAGTGACAACCTTCCGTCCGTGAATAGAACCCCTCGAACCTTGCAACCTTTCCACCTTTGATCGCAGTGCCAATACTTGTACGGATCATCTTTGTATACGATGTGAGCCGTGTAACTATAGCCTTTGTGGATCAATTTCGGCCTTCCTCGCTGAGTCGCGCTCACCTCGTAATCTCGATAAAAATCTGAAAAATTTCCCAAAATTTATTTCTTATACTTGAAAACCAACTTCTTCTAAACTACGAGAAAACAAAACGGAAGTTAAGCATGCCAAAGATATAGGTGTGCCATGGGAGGAAGTGCTGACGGTTTTGGGTTTAGGAATATCATATCAAATGGGGTAACAAATTAACAAAACTCGAAACAAATATTTCAAAAAAACACAAAAAATACATAACAACACTAACAACCTCACCAAATTTAAATTTCCAGCCAAGAAAAGACTTCACAACCACATTTCCGTTTTAAAATAGAGTACCAAACATAAATATCGCACGTCATGGAAGAAAAATTTATTCAAACACACTGCACACCTAAATTATTTCTTTTCTTGTCTTCACTAATTCATATACCATTCTTTCAATTTATTTTTGACTTACTAAAAATATTTTAATATTCAGAAATACATAGAAACTTACTTTAATATAATTAAATAAGAAAGAAAGTTCCACACGGTTGTTAAGCCGGTCAATGACAGATAAAATCGCCATTTTGCAAATATCTAAGACCACTTTCAAATTAAACAAATCACAGTACAAATACTACATATACACGTCGAATTTGTTTTCAGAAAAACTCGCAATACCACACAAAAACGAAAAATAAAAAAACCAAAAAGAAAAACAGTTCCGCAGACTCCCCAACACGCGCAGGAACGATGAAAAACATGTCTAACGGTTTCGAACGCGGTTTCAAAAAACAAACGAAAAACATTTCATAAATACAAAAAGACTGACACTCAACAAATGATAATCATAGGCGAAACGCACTTAATTAACAAGCAACCATTAGGTTTTCATTTTTCGCTTTCAAGGGTTGCCAACTTTTGAAAAAATAATTTCCCTTCCTTTTCCTCCCCTTTTGACTTCGCGAACTCGTTCATGATTTTACAATGACACGTTTCGCTTTCTTTTATTAATAAATAATTTTAATTAATAATCACTTGAATAGAAAGTAATTAATAAATCAATTCATTATCCGATAATTTATTGATAATAATAATAATAATCCAAAACTTCTTTTCTGTTTTTTTATAAATAAATTTTAATATTAAGTGCAAGATAACGGTCGTTATTAGAGTTGATGTTTAGCTTATGGGGAAATGATAACGATATGAGAAACAGCTTTTCTGATGATTGCCTTTGCTTTTAAGAGTGAAAATAGATAAACGGAAGAAGTGAAAAATAATTTTTCAAAGGATTTAGAAATGGATACTTATGCTTAAAAGTTAGTGGAGTGCTTACTTGTAGTAATTTCCAATCCCAAGTTAAAACGACAACGGTTTCCAATCAATCACTTCACTTTTACAGCAACTACAACTACTTCTCGATTCACTGAATTCATTTCAAAAGTAATGAACACATTTATGACGACCAAAAACCAAATCCGCGGTTGGGTGTAAGAGCTCGTTTCAGCCTTTTATTTCATAAATAATGCACACTATCATATATACTTCATTTTAAAAGTCACGCACACTTTCAATATCGTTAAAATTATTACAAAAATTAAAATTAAGATGAGGCGAAGAGCTATTTTCATAAATTTTGCACACTCCCGTGAAAGATTATTACACACTTTGATATCGTCACTTTTATGATTGATTCATTTCAAAAATAATGCACACTCGTACTAATATAGCCGTTGAATAAAATAAAAGCGTACAATTCCATCGGAAACTAATTTCAAAAATAATGCACACTCAAAAAAATATTTATTTATACATAGCAGCCTAACTACATAATTATTAAAATTATGTAAAATAAGTTATTTAAAAATTTTCTTTCTTCTTTTTGGCTATAAAGTCGCACTCAACCGTTGATGAGAACACTATACTATACCACAACATACTAATATAAAAGAAAAAAAAATTTATTACACAAACGATAACAATATTCGATATTAGTATTAATCAAACATTAGATACTATTAATCAGATAAGCTAAAAACAATTCAGGGTCGGATTGAGCGTATAATTAATAAAAACGTTGTTGGAGGTGATTATAAATTTGGGTTTGATGGAATGAAAAGATTGTATGGGAGCGGGGAGAGTGGGCTATCAAAAAGGTATTTCAGGTTTCAAACTAACTACCAACCCTGAAACCTGAATTATTGTCAAGAGATAGGGATACTCGCGGAAAACTTCCGGTTTTTAAAAGCCGTTACAGTTTAAACAAGATTTATTAAGTAAAATTTGTTTGAATGAAAGGCTCATTTCATAAATAATGCACAACCAATTTCATTCACATCCCTGACTTTGTGTCAAAAATCTTACAAACACACGTCGAAGGATATGATCTGTTCGACAAAATTACGTTCAAAATTAGTTTCAAATTCCATATTGTTTTGATTAAAAACAAAACAACCCACCACCTCATTTCATAAATACTGCACACTATTACGAAATATCTGTTTCAAACGTCATACATAATTTTATGAAGAGTTCGTTTCGAAAATTTTAAACACTTGTGTGAGACAGTTTCTTCAAAAAAATTAATGAGTACCACGCTTTAATTATACAACACTCCTTTCAAAATTAATGCACACTGTCGGCAAGACTTCATTTCAAAAATTAAGCACACTTCCATATACATTACATGCCATTCACGAATAACGCATATTTTCTTGAGGAAAAATTTATTCCATAAGTAATGCACACTCAGTGCGCAGTTCAATTCTCACTTTGTAATGAAGAAGTGTGCATTAGTTACAAAACAAAACTCACACAAACGTTTAACATAATTTATGCAGTTTAATCGAGTATCATTCATGACTGAACCTAACTAAAAAAAAATTTTTTTCTGCAGCAATTATAAAACTTCAAGAATTATAAAAAGAATACAAACTACAATTAATCATTATAAACAAAATCCTTCAACTAAGAGTAAAAACTTTTATAAGAAATTAAATACAATCAAACAAAGAAGAAAACTTAAAATGAAAATTATTTAAGACACTTTATATTGCTACATAACTTATGTATTTATATATTTCAATATTTTAAGAACTGTCAAAAAAAAATCAAAACCAAAAACAAACACAAACCAACTTAGCACTTTTCTAATTTTTAATTAGATTATAATTAATTAATTATTTATTTAAAGCATTCCATCAAATAAATATTTATTAATTTCTTACTGTTAAATTAATCTATATTAATATATTATTGAGTAATGAATTTTATTTTACTGAAAAATGGGATCACAAAATAGTTTCTGAGTGGTTGTTGTAGGTCCAAAAACGGTGTTGCCATGTTTCTAAAAGCTTTCAAAAATTTTTCCTCAGCAAAACTAGAAAATGGCGTCGTGGTGGTCAATTTTGATTTATTTAGTCAAAAATTACCTATTTGGTCGTTAGGTGAACTTTACAAATCATGTGAGGCTTACAAGTTTAATACATAAATTTAATTATGTAAGTTACACACTCGAGGGTGATTTATACATCTTGTCGAGGAAAGTAATTTGACACCGGGGGTGGAAAGACTGGGAAGAAAGTTCAAAGGGGATGAGGGTAGAAACTAACTACAGGAAAAGGAAAGCAGGTATAACTAAAACGTCATTCAGGTTTCAAGGGAAATAAATTGTCGTAAGGATTTGGTACCAAAACCTCTGTTAAGGCCTCAACAATGGCTGGAGGGTTGAATCCGTTTCATAAATTCTGCACAATTGAATATGCTAACTACTTCAAAAGTAATACAAATACTAATCACCAATTCAATATACTTAAAAAAAATTCCATAAATAACGCACACTTTGGGCACCCGTAAAACGATTCATTCAATTGAACAACTCGTTTCATAATTAATGCACATTTTCATCACTAATTAACAGAAGTTTTGGTGTTACTCTCCTCCACATCTAATAAATTTCATGTTCTGTCTTGTTATTGTCAGTACATATGTGACTAGTGCAGTTGAATTTAGAGAGGACAGGGTAAAGGAAGGTATTGAACTCCTCCCAAGGGGGAGTGGAGGGGAATCAGAAATTTTTACTTCATTTAGATGGTCATTCAGTCGGGAAATGGTTGTGCTCGTATTTAACCCGGAAATTTCCCAAATCGTCCATTAAACCAGTCGCCCTGCATCCCTTCCAGTGATACGTGCACCTCCAATGTTTTTGCTGATCCCGAATCGTCTTGATTTCTTTTCGAATTTTTTTCGCGTACATATAGCCGTCGTAAATTAATTTGGGGATTCCTCTCGACGAGACTTTCAGTGTGTAGTCCTGTGGGGTCACGTACGGTTCGCCGTCGTCCTCGAATTTATAAGCTGAAATCAAAATCGTCAAATTTTAGAGAGTCGTCTGTGTCCGGTGTTGCACACTGACCCATAGACGCCATAACCGAGTTCATACTTTACTCATTGATACCGACTTAAACCGAAATACTTATGAATAAAACTTTTCAGAAACCGCGTAACTCTAAAACGATTGATTCTAACATTTATATTCAATCACCGGATCATTTGGATGTTATCGTATAACGCGTATTATCTACCCGAATATAACAAACCATACACACAGTCCGTTCACTTCTGTTTAAACCATTTAAGTGGTTATACTGTCATGACAGAACTCATCTTAAATTCGCATAAATCAAATACTAAATCGCGTAACTACGGTCCATTCATAACTATAATTTTATCATCAATTTGCTCTACAGTTGAATTTTATATAAAACTGTTATTGAGCTTTATTATTGCTTTTATTAACTTGTTAATAATATTTATGTTCAATAATAAGAAACCTATTTATAGTAACATAGTATACAGCAAAACTTTTTTATTCATTTGTCTATGGCAGTGGTCGGCAAACTGACACATTCAACAGCCAAATATAAACCATATAAGATGTATATGTATGTTCAAAGAGCTATTTTTAAAGTTCTGCTGTTGAAACAAGCTTTGCTGAGACATTTTTAGTGAGATTGCTAGGTCTAAAAGAACAGTCTCGAGCTTGTCTTTCCTAAATACTGTCTGTCTTGGCTTAAAGTGTTCATGAAATGAACTCCATACTATATTCTTTATAATGAATTCAGCATTAAAGTGTGCATTACTTTTGAAATGAATTACAGACTACAATAAGCATCACACACTCAAAAAAATTCCATAAATAGTGCACACTTTCATGAACAATTAAGTCTCATAAATGTAGCTCAGCAATTTATAGCTTTAGTGGCTATGTGTCCTTAAATTTTGTAGACATAGAATATATAAAACTTGGTGCCATACTTATACAAAGATAATATTTAGTTAAGGAATAATACTACAGGTCTGCTTTAAAAATTTTGTACAAGAGACACAGTCAAGGAGTAGAGTCTCACTTTGCCGACCTCTGATCTTTGGGAACAGTAACAGTAAATTCCTGGCACCTCATCAAGTCATTTGAAGGCTGTAGGTATATTCAATGACAGACAGTTCTATACTTTGACAAAAATTAACCCTAACAGCCGACAAATTACAATTAAAAATCATTTCATGAACAATTTTATTGTTTAAGATAACTATGGTGATTAGCACTAAACTATAATCCCATCCACAACTTCAATATCCAGTTACTGGAGCCTGTTCTTCTAAAACCAATTACAACACCTCCATGACACACCATTTTAGTCAGTCCTTCCATCCATAACATTAATTGAATAAAGCCCCTAAAAAAAATTAAGATACTTGAAATTAAATCTGTTATGTTGCTAGTGTAAATCTCACATTTGTTTGACACTTACCTCTTTGCATAAAGAAATTTTAAGAAAATTTATTTTTCTGGGTTGATAAACATACAAACCACTGACAAATATAAATCTTGACACATCTAATAATCTATTAACTCTAATTAACACAAACAAATTACACACAATTATTTTTAATAATGGTTTAAATAAATAATTCACTTATGTCCGGGGTTCACATCCCCACAATACTAGAACACAAAAAATGTTAATAGCTATCAAAAGTCTTGGAATGAGAAAAAAATGATTTATTCGATGTTATATTTAAAAATAAATAAATAAATAATGGTAAAATGCGAGATGTTACTCCCAATAAAGTGTAATGGGGTTTAATAAAAACTACCTAAAAGAGTAAATTGAGAGAAAACAAGATGGCGTCATAGCGTCACTTTTCAAGTTTATAAATTTGAAATTCTTTTTTTAGAAATGAAAATTCTATCAATTCCTCCTACCGAGAGGACAATTTAAAAGCAAAACTTGTTCAAAAAAAGAAATATCAACACAAAAATACTTAAACGACAAATAAAAATGAAAAGGAAAGGAAAAATAATCACACAAAACAACCGCCTTCCTCAAAAAAAAACGCGCACAAAACGAAAAGTGAAAACACATCGGAAAGCGGGAGCGGATTTAATTCTTGGAAAATAATTCGTCCAACGTAACACTTGTGTTCTTCTTAGTTGGGGTGGACGTGGGGATGGTGGTGGTGGTGGTGGAGGTCGAGGTGGGAATTTTCGTTGCCGGATGATTATGATTTCGAATGGCAATGTCTCCCGTTCTGCTGTCGATCATAGCCCGTCCGTTACATTTGAATCTTTTCTCGTTGCAACACCGCCATCTTAGACTAGTTGCCGTCGCGCCTCCGAATCGGTATTCGTATCCTCCTTGTTGCAGTATCAAGTTCCCTTTGACCGATTTCCGAAAGCAGTAAGCCTTCATCGAATACAAATCCAATTTATCTGGAATTTACGAATAATACGTGAGTACAAACAAAATCAGTTTAACATTATTTTAAAAACGATATCAATAACGTTTAACAATCAATAAAAACGATAAAACTAAGAAAGGAAAGTGTAAATCAGTTCAAGAAAAATCACTCGAAAGACTTTTTTTGGTCTCAAAACTTAAAACCGATCAAAATAATTTATTTTTAAATAAATACACAATAATTATTTGAAACTATTTTTATTTATTAATAACATCAGATATGTCACCAAACAAACCATCCAACACAACAACGCGAAGTAACTAAAAAAATAATTTACAAAACCTCCTACCCAACAAAAGCCGCCATATTGAAAAAATTTTTTATTCACACGATTTTAATTTTTTTTTCTACTTCCTAGCTCCTTTCTGTTCTATAAATACTCTTTTGATGCTAATTTCTCAGAAATGTACGTAAACACGTTTTGTTACTTCCTCTTCAAACAGAATTCTTGAAAAAAAATAAAAAGCAAACAAAAATTTTTCAATCGTCAAAACCGTTACACCACTAGTGGAGCTTCGCCATTGTGACGTCATCACGATCTTGAAAAAAATTTTTTTCTGCGAGGAACTTTGATTTATGTAATTACTGTAATTTTATTATGGGTATACGTTAGCTATGTACATAAAAGACACTATCCGACAAATCTACTTCCGGTCGAGATAGATTCATTTAAGCTTTAATCCCGTGTTTCATCCTTGGGTGTAGCAGGTCTAAACCCACGACCATAACTTCTATAGTTGGGCATTAAACCCATTACACAGGTGCATTACAAAAACTTCAAAAAAATCGAATCAGACAAGCTTTCAGTTTTCAAAATGGCGGTGGTGAATTTACGTTTGTGATTTTTAAAATCCTTCGGGGCATATGACGTCTTCGGCGGGTGATTATGACATCCTATCACTTTCAACGTTCCGTCCGCGTATTGAATCGTTCGAACCCTACAGCCATTTGACCTTTGGTTGCAGTGCCAATGCTTGTCTGGCTTGTTTCTGTACCTCGTGTCTGTCGTGTAACAATAGGCTTGGTGGATCAATTTTGGTCTTCCTCGCTGCGTAAAGCTCACTTCGTAATCTCGACACGAATCTGAAAAATATCCAACAGCACCGTCAAATATATATTTTTATGCTTAAAATCATTAAATATTTCATTTCATAAATATTGCACGAAGTATGAAGTGATTATTGTTGCTCACTTTGCTTTCAATTTATTTCATAAATACTACACACCTTCATTCATTGAGTTAAAGACATTTACGGCTGTCTTTTCCTCCTCTTTTATCTTCCAGGCACTTTCCTCCAGTTGACTTCCTAAAAATAATTTACATTATTAGAAATTTACTTAAACATAATAATAATAAAATAAATAATAAATAATTAAATTATAGTTATTTGTTTAAAACAATAATATTTAATTTGAAGAGTTGATGTTTAGCTTATGGAAAAGGTTAATAATATGAGAACCAGAGTTTTCCTGTAATACTGTTTGCGTTTTCAGGGTAGAATCAGATGAAGTGAAGAGTAATTAAACAAATCCAACTAGAAATGGAAACCGGAAATGAATTAATAGTTGAAAGCTGTGAATTATATAGAAGGCGGTTGGTGTATGTTTTGTGAGCCTTCATCAGTTTGACTATCACATCTTTTGTATAAGGTCTTTAAATTTGTTTTGAGATACTAAACTTAAACAGGTACTCTAGGATATACTATAAAATTGTAAGGGTAGAGTTTAGGACATATACAAAAGCTTAAAGAATGATTTGTGTCCTTTTAGGCTTTTGATACCAATTTAGGTTTGATCAGGGGTGAGGAATCTTTTTAGTCAATGGGCTAATTTAAATTTGAAAAATTTTTTGGCGGGCCGCACATAAAATAGGAACTAAAGTAGGGGGCCGTACAAATATTTAACACAAACTACGCGGCTGGTTTAGCTTCTTCTGTAGACTATGCATCTATTGTTCTACTAAGTATCCAATTTAAAAAGGAATTGTAGCGGGCCATGTGTTTATACTATCCATGTTGATAAACACTCGGTGGGCCGTACTTTGCCCATCACTGATCGAGATTATGAGCCTTCAAATTTATGACCAAATTCCGTTTCAGTTCTGGTTTTTGCTGTCGTGAGAAGCCTTCTTAGATCCATTCTCATGTACACATCATAAACGCGCCCATTCCTTCCCCAGGCTCCTGAAAAATGACAAAAAAGGTTCAAAAGTTTACCGGTGTCGATGAAACAATACTCATAGAATAACATACAACTCACCTTTTTTGTAGAAAAGCAATCAGAAATAGAAACCAACAGGAAACTAGAGTTCCAAACACAACAATCTATCACAAAACTATAAATCAACAAAAAAATTCACTTTTAGCTTATCTCAGCCGCGTTCATCTTAAAATTCAAACGAAATCATTATAAAAAAATGATTAAGGTACTACATCATCAATAGTATAAAAGTATTACATTGAACACTAGTTTATTAATTTTATAAATAATTTTTTTTGTTTCAAACAGAAATTTTTTTTTACAGTATAACAATATCCACAGTTCTAAAGTTACCAAATCTAAAGTGTCTAATTACAATAAACAACACAAAACATTTTTTAAAAATTATTAAATATACATTTGACTTATGTTCACAGCTTGTTCAAAATAAACAGAAAATTATATTATTTATATAAATTATGACTTAATAGTTAAATATATAAAATGGTGGGAAAGACTTTAGAACAATACAGAGAGAGAGAGGAAATTGTGACAGGTATGCAAAGATGCCGAACAGGTTTCCCAAGTCCTTTGTCTTTTAGTATACAGTATAAATAAACTTTTCCTTTTTTAGAATATATATAAAGTGTCAATTAAGCTCATTGGTCGACTGGACTTGGTTTTATATTTATGACTTAGGCGGTTTCGGTAAAAGCTTCCTGTAAGCAGTTTGCGTCTTTTTCACGACTTTCTTTCTCGGAGCGATTAGATGAGTCTGTAGGGCAAGTCTCGTGCAATCGCTCGTGACAATATTCGAGGTGCTGGGATCCGTGTAGAAGCTATAATGGAAACAAGGAACGGGAGGCGCAGGCGCAGGAGGAGGATTCGGAGCGAATGTAGTAGATGCGGGAATCTGGAACGGGGCGGGGGTCCAAAAATTCTGGTAACAAGTCTCGGGAGGTTGTGGTGCCGGAGGTGGTGGAGGAGCAGGAGCCAGAGTCGCAGCCGGTGCTGTAGTCGGAGCCGGGACTAAAGCCAAAGTGGAAGCCGGTGCCGGTACTGTAGGCTGTGGCGAAGTTTTCTGTTTCCCCGTCTTCGTTTTCAATTTCTCAACCGGTTCCTCTTTGATATTAGTCTCATCTTCTATCTCGAATTCTAAAACCGGTTTTATGATCTCGAAACTGTCGTCCGGTTCAATTTTGACTGTCACGATATCTGAAAAGAAAAATTCTGTTAGTAAAACGAAAATCAAACGGAATCAAACACAAAACAGTACCGAATTTACTACCAAATCGGAGTTAACAACAGGTACGGGATAGACAGGGATGAGAACAGGGGCGGAGGCGGGTCATGATGAAACCACGAAAACAAGAGAAAAACTATTTTCCACTTCTTTCTTATAATTTCGTAAAGACAATTTACAATTAAATTTTTATAATTTACACAAGATTCGACGAATTTCTAAAACCAAGTTCAACTTCCAACTTGTCCAAGCTTCTAAGGACTTTAAAAAGAGAAGAAAAGGACAAGACAGTATAAATAAACAACTCAAAACAGGTAGTCCGGATCTAAAAACCTGTGAATAAAATTTTTAAACTAACATCAACATTTTCGACACCCCCAAAAATTTATTTATCTCCGTTTTGTAATTAATTTAAATCATCTAATGCATCACTATATCTCCAAATTGTGTCCCACTAATCAAACTTTCAGGTCTCATGAAGTCTCTACCTTGTGACCCAATGACCGAGGAATGATTATAGTACACACACATTTTTTATATAAAATCACTATGATTGCGGAAACGGTCGGACATCTTACTTTACCTAAATCAATAAATAAATAAATTTTTTTGTTTTGAAATTTAATTTTAGAAATATTTACACGATACTCAAAAATATATTACAATAATATACGATTTGGATGGTGTTGTTGTTTGTATATTTGTGTGTTGATGTGAAACGAGTCACAGCTTGCGATTTGGCTAAAATTTTCTATTTTGACTCGCTCCTGATTTATTTTAATCAGACGGGATAACTGGATGGTGAGTAAACAGCCTGCGAGTTATCTCGTAGTCTGGCAGTCGAACTGCTTTATGTAAGCAGTAGTAATCGAAAATTATGGACGAAAGTTTGGTAGAAATTATTTATTTATGTATTTTTTAGTTTTTCGAAGTAGAATGAAATCAAAAGCGGTTCGTTTCCGGTTTGCCGAGATTTTTGGTTTTGTTACACGCACATACTGTATATAGGTTGAGATGTCAAATGTTTGAAGCGGGTTCGAATTTATATCGTAGCCATTTTGTTGAGGATCTAAAATTTTTTTTGAAGACTGTACGAGACAGATTTTCAACAGCTTTTCAGCAGAACACAGATTGTCTTCCTGTCTCTTTGTTTTGATTGTGTTTCCGGTCTAAATTTCAGTTGTGACAAGTTACATTTTGTGCTTTGTCTTTCAGGTAGTGAATTACGAGAGGAGTCTGCTTCTTCTTCAAGAGGAGTGACTAATTCAAAATTGCTGACACCGGATTTAAAGTAAGTGACCGAATCCTTTCTAAATTTCAAAACCCCCCCCGTCACCCCGAACAAACTATTTCACAACAGACTGACCCGGTAGAAAACGATTAGCACACAACCATACTACCGGACTCCATTAAAGCACTCACACCCGAAAATCCGACAACTCACCACTCACTTCCGGAACACCAAAATAAAAATGGCATCTGATCGCGGTTTCGAAACCCGGGAAACCCTCCAACATGAAACACTGTCGGTCAATCAAACATTTAAGACAGTTCGTTCGACGATGCACTAGCTACATCTGATTTGTTTCCTCTGAGGAAAACCGGAAATAGAACAACAAAAAAACTCTAATTTGGTAATCTATGAGGTAGAAAACATTTACAAGATCACAATCTAATCCGAACTTTATTCAAAAACCTATTTTGTCTTCTGCTACGGTAAGGGAAGGACGATTTGGTGTTTGGGGAAACCTAAACAAATATGGCAACCGATTGTTAAGTTTTGTATCACTTGGGTCAGCTAAAACAACTTCCGTTCGAAGTATTTCTAACATAATGTACACAAAGAAGTTTTAGACTGAGACCTCTACTTCCGGAAATAACTTAGGTTTCAGGTAGGGCTTACAAAAAAAATTTTGGTTTCACGGTTTGTCTCTTAGTCCGACAAAGTCTGAACTTCTCCATAATTCTCTAATTCGTCTTCTTCTTTATCTTCTTGTGCTTCTTGCTCTTGTTGTAGCTCCTGTTGCTGTTCCTCCTGTTGTTCTTCTTGATGTTCTTGTTCCAACGTCAACACAGCCCTCGCTTCTTCGTCTTCTTCTTCATCTATCTTATCCGAGGTTATGACGTACGTCGTGTAATCGGATACGTTGACCGTTTCGTATTGCACCTCCTGATCCACTTCCGTGTTATCTGTTTCGTCTCCCGTTTCGTTTTTGAAAAACAATTCCCCGTCGAATGAATCAGCATCCGGATCGAGATTGACTACTTGTACCAAAGCTCTGTCGTCCACTTTTAAAATGGTTCCTTCCGGGTATTCAGCCTCTCCTTCTTGGTTCACGGACAACTCGGAGATCTCGCAGAGTAGGTCTTTTGGTATCTTGACGAAAACACCTGAAAATAATTTTTCATTCAGTCACGTTACTTCCGGTGTCTGTACTAAACTGTTTGGATGGAGTCCCTTTGGCGTGTATACTCACCCGGTGGCACGTTCTCCAGCATTTCGATTTGGTTGATGACAGTCTCTTCAACTTTCCTCTTCTTCTCTCTCAGGTTTCTGTGTTTCCTGCATCGAATGTTTTTTACGTATTTCTTAAGCTCGGGGTCTTTTTCCAGTTGGTACATTTTCAATATTTCCCGGATGGGTATGTCCGTGTTCATTGCCATGTCTCTCACCTGAAACCCCGGAATTCGTGTTAATATGATAACCCAAAGGAGACGGAAGTTTGGGTCCATCTATCCATCCAAACAAAAGACTCAGTTACCAGCTGTTTGACGTCTTGTTCCATATCCTCTCCTTCCAACTCTTCTTCCGGATGATTGTGATTGAAATTAGTGCAGGTGAGGATTGCTGACGAGTCGAGTTTTACCCTCGCGGGACAATCGTCTCTCCTACACCTCCAGTAACTTCCGGAATCTACTTTCGAAGACATGTATTTTTTGTACAGATAACTCTTATACTGTAGGAAATGAGATTGATCGGCTTTGACGAATTTGTAACCTATATCTACAACAGATAAATATGTGGTCAGTGAAATGATTGGACAGCTAGCAGACAGTTTCTCGTGTTTTAGCCCATGTTTAACTTACCACTATAATTTTTCTTTATGTCATCGTAATAACCCGTCGACTCAGCTTCCGTTTTCCTTTTAGCTCTCCATCTCCAAAAGTTAATGGTGTCCCTGTATTTCTTATCCGGGTCGTCGACGACTCCCACCTGTCGTAGGAGTTCTGCCGGTGGGAGTTCAGTCTCCAGTGTCAACTGCCTTAACTGAAATCGAGTTACGATTAGTATTGTTAGCTTAAAGGATTTCGGAAAGCCCTTGAAACCTACTAACCCAAGCCGATACTGTTGGGCATGAGTCAGGTCTCCTTTTATGCGAGGTGTAGCTAAATAAAAAACTGATTAAGTCACCCAGTAACATCCTGAAGTAATACTAAACCTACAAACACTTCTTAAGTGATGCACAATTTGGGGGAAGATTCGTTTCATAAGTAATGCACACGATAACACAAGAATTCACTTCGTAAATAGCGCACTTTATCATGAAAACCTCATTTCAAAAATAATGCACAACATCGCGAGAACATTATTCTTATTTTTGAACACACACCTTAGGTAATAACTCATTTCATAAATATTGCACACAGTAACTAACATCTCATTTCAAGAATATTCGACGGCCCACTTCAAACCCAAACGAACACTCTCGTGATGATTGAATTCCTTAAACAATTCCACACTTTTATGGAACACTCATTTCATAAATAATGCACACTACCAACAGATTTCCCGACTTCTCTAATATAAAACGTCATGTCACAGAATAAAAGTCTGAATCAACACGAATATAAGTTGTAAATAATAGCACCACTCAAAATTTATTTATTTATTTAAGTTACCCACGATTGTAGTTAAATTTGTAATAGTTATCTGGTAGATAAAAATGAGTTACACTCAAAGACGGTCATAGTCAGCAATTACGAACAATTAATTCGAAGTTTGTATCTAGTCAGCTGGTGTTTCCGTTTGGGGTATGTCAGCAGATGCTAAGTTAGTCAGTTTTGGGTCGTACTTTCCGAAGACTTGGAGATACGCGATATAACCCAATGTTAATCGATTAACAAGTCAGTCAGCAATCAAAAAATTTTCTTTTCAATTTAAAATGATATATTTTGCCATGGAATTGTAATGACATATCAAATCTTCTTAGAGTTCACTAGTAAAATCGACTTTTTATCGGTTGAGTTGAGATGATGTGACAATGATCTCATGAGTTAGCTCTTAGAGTTATCGGATTTGCTGCATTTTTTGCAAATTATTTTAAGCTCTGTCGTGCATTTCCCGCACGCATATCTTCCACATCCCCAACAGGTTTTTGTCGTTCTGTTACCGTTACAAAGTTTTATCTGACAAGTTTTTCTGGTTTCCGAACTTGTGTCCGTCGATGATTTTCCCACGTTTTCGATTTCCCGCGGTTCTTGTTTTGTAACCTCTTCGGCTAACTGAAATGAAAATTCCCGTTTTGAAATTGGGCTTTCTTCTTCCAAATTCTTGCACTAAAGGGGTCGTTTGTATGATTTTGAGTAGTCGTCGCGCTTCTTTGTTTTAACCGTTTCCGGACACTTTTCTGATTCGATTTCCAGTCTTTAAAAGTGGCGAGGGTATGCCGTTGTCAATGTCGATCTTTTGGTTCGTTCGTCGGACACTTTCATCAGCTAGATAACAACCAAAGCCTCCAGGTAGAATGAAACCTCCTCTGCTCTTCATCCTTTCCTCAATAAGAACATCCATTGATGTCAGGATATTGTTTCTTCTAATTGTACACGCTGGTCATTTTCATTCTTCTCTTCAGGTACGCGCACAAATGGAGTTTAAATTTTAGTCAACTTACCCTGAGGGTAACTTAAAAAATGTCAAAATGAGTGGTAGTGGTAGATTTAGTGTTAAATCATAACCGGATATCAACCTAAGACATCAACACCTCGCTTAGATAATTTATATCCAAGGAGATTACACCATCCGAAACACTTAAAACGATATACAGGTCGGTACGAGTATCTTACTACAAGATGGTATCGGCTGGTGTATAACTACTTCTCGCGACTCTCCGGAGGGGTCTATCCTAAATCACATTTCTCCACCCCCTACAAGCACCTAACTCACCTCCGATATGATGGCTTTCCTTTCCATCTCCTCGAAATTAGGCTCGTGATTGTTGTGGGTGTACTTGGTTAGACTAAACCAACCGTCCGGTTTCATCGTTGCTTTGGCCTTGCATCCTCTCAACGTGCACGTCCAATACGACTGCCTCGATTTTGATGTCATGTATTTCCGGTATGAGAAACCCTCGTAAATCAGTAAATACTTCCCGTTTTTGCTTCGTATATATTTGTAATCCTGCCATTTGCTACCTGGAAAATAAGAAAACGGTTAAAACGATGTCAAAACCAGCTTTCTTACTTTTGCTCATGTTTCGACAGACGGGGGTGAAGAAGCGGGTAGGAGGAAATGGGGATGAAAAAGTCTACCACAATCTGAACTCGAGAGGAAAAGGTTAGAGAAAAGAAGAGGACTTGACCCAAATCTACAACCTACAGAACCGGGGGCTCATGAAACAGACTAGAAGTGATCGGTCATGAACTGACGCAAATACGGTTGGGGTAGAAGGATACGAAAGACACTACAGCAGACATTACAGTCGGTAATGGAACTAGGAAAGGGTCAATCCTTCAGGAAATTTTAAAACAACAGGAAGAAGGGAATGAATCCACCTATCGTGAACTAAAATCGAATAAGGTGTTAGGAGAGTAAAGAACAACCAGACCAAAATAAAATTTTATTATATTTCACTCAATAAATAGATAAATATATCTGGACGCGAATAGAGGTTGTGTACTAGTTCATGGCAATGGGAAAAGGGTTTTAAAATTTAAATTTTTTCAACCGATTTCCGGTCATCAAATTATTTATTTATTTTTTTGAATCGTTTATAGCTCTTACATACACATAAAATATACTGTTGACAATATGGCGGCGAGCTAGAGCTTTCACAAACTATTTCCACAAAGTTGTATTGTCCATCTCCAGCTGGTTTCAAAGCTTGTTGTGATAATTAACTTCAAATTTAAATAGATAAAATTCCTTCATGATTTCCTCCAATGTATAGTCTGATTTGAACCTAAAAAATTTTTTTATTAATTAGTAACAAATTCTCTACACAGGTTAATAAATAATAATTATCCAACAGACAAAATTAATAGTTTATAGATAATTTGTGTCTAAAGGTTTGAGGTTTGAGTTTGTGTCAAAATTGGAAGTGATGGGTACCAACATAAATAATTGTCTTCCCGGTCCTGACTATAAAAAATTTTGAGACTTTATTTATGTCCAAATCAAAAAGGCTCACTTCCGGTGTTCTGTATACCCTCTCTCTCATTCAAAGGATGTAGCAAAATTAGGGAGATAGATCAAGAAGTAAAGGTCTCAGAACAAAACAGGGATAAGAGCAAAGACAGGAGAGGAAGACAGAACAGAAAAGCAGAGAGATGGGAAGGTCAGTGAAGGAGAAAGGTAAAGAGACCTGAGAGGAGTGGGTAACAAACAGGGCAGTAGATAAAACAAAATTACAGTCTTCATTCAATTACATCACAGATAAAAGCAAAACACAAACCAAAATTCTTACAAAATCTGACCAAGAACTCAAACCTCAAACCTTAAATAAAGAAATGAAATCTACACAAACCTTCCTCTCCATATGCTAAACATAATCAAAACAAATTAAACAAATTTCAAAACCAACATAACTACAAAAACCGTCCACATCCTCATGTTCAAAAATACTCCCCCCATACTTATTTTAACGCATCATCAATCATCTTACAATCAGTATGAAATTTAAGTCACATCCATCAAAACAGAATTTAGGTTCACCAAATCCACAAACCAAACCACCATCCCCCCAACCCCACCACACTCACACTATTCAGGTTATGAGGTTTGTTCAAAGATATAGAAAAAAAAATTATTGATTAATAATATACATAAATATATAATTACAATTTAGAAAAAAAAAGAAAAAGAAATTGGCGGCAGAATATTTGAAACCGAAATCGAATTTTAACATAAACACAGTGCTAGTGTCCATCATAGCTCATTAAACATCTATTAATTAATAACTTAAGAGTCTAATCAACTGATTCATCGCATTCATATCCATCTACTTTGATAAATATTTTTGGAGTTTCCGGTTTTGTTTTAATTTATACTTTTATATTCTAACTGAAGTTCTACAAATTTTCTTTATAGCTTATTTTGTTTTTCTTTTTATTGTAACAAAACCTCAATTTAAATGAACTCAACAATGTAGGAAAGGTCTTCTTATTTTGTACTTGTATATAGCCACTTATTTGACCTATAAAAATAAATTAATTTATTTTTATTGTTCTCCATAACATTGAGCTGTCGTGATTTTTTACTTTAATAACAGCTATTTGTATGTTTATATATTTAATCAATCAATCAATCAATCATTATGCTGCTTGTTGGAACGGGTTTAGCTGTGAGGAAAATTTGAAACACTAAATCTGTAGTATTAGGAGGTAGTTATACTCAAAGTTAGAATTATGGAAGTTACGAACATACTCGTTTCTCTCCCAATTTGGTGGCTGACTTAAAGCTACACAAAAACTTAATTTAATACGAAACCTTAGATGACATAGTTTTCTCATAGTTCACTAATGCAGAAGCCAATCAATTAATAATCTAACAATCTGAATACTGATGCAAAATTTAAATTTAACTACATCGACAGATCTCGTAGAGGTTTTCCAACTCCCATGTCGTTTGTGAGTTTAAATATGAGCAAAACCAAATGATTGATTGATTGATTGACTGATTTCTTTAAAACTACACTCCAACTGTTTCGTCAATAACACAACCGAGATAACAACAAAACTCAAATATTTAAAAGGTTAAAACAAAAAATTTTCACTTATGAGTCATCAGACCAACATAACATTTCTTCCTCCTCCTCCACTTGTGCATAATCTGTCTCACTACCCTCTCCTCCTCCTTCAAAATAAATTTTCGATATCAATTTCTCTTATCTTTCTGCCTGTCGGGTTCTCACTGGTATTTTTGAGTTTAAGGCGCTACAGAGTATTATCAGAACTTTCAAAAATTCTTAATCTAGGTAAAGGGGAGAGAATCACCGCCTTAGACTACAAAAAAAAATCCTCAAGTTTTCTTTTCCTTTTCATTGAATATTTCTTTTAAAAAATTATTTTTTACAAACTTTAAAATTCGAGTTTTTTTGCCTTTTTTTTGTTTTTAAAAAGTTCACTGCGAGTACATGTCTTATATACACAAAAACCTAGAAAAGCTGAACCTGAAAAATAAAACCTAACTTTCCACAAAATCATAACGAAAAACTAATTTTTATTTATTATGTAATAAATCTTTTCGAAATGTTCCTGGGATCCATCTTCGATTTCGTACAATTCGTCGTCGTTCACTATGATCCCTTCTTCCTCGAACACGACTTCTTCACTCTCCTCCAAAATGATTCCTTCTTCCTTCTGGTTCTCATCCTGAGTCGTCGTTTCCGCCGCCCGGCTTCCGCCGCCGCCGCCGTCGTCGCCGTATAAAAATGTTCTTCGTTCCCTCCCTTCTCCAGGTAGATCTTCCAGTCCGGATCTTTCCCATCGACTTCGATCTTCGTGAGCGGGAGTTTGATCTTGCTTCCGGTCGTGTAATAGTACTCGCTCGGATTCGTCGAAGTCGATTGCTTTCCTTCCTTGTTCCCGAATCGGTATCTCCAATTGGCTATCGTCTTCTCGAGGGACTCGTCCTTTATGTTGAAATGTTCGAGGATGGCTTTCGGCGGGTGATTGTATTCGAGAGCTCGTTTCTTTATCTTGGAAAGAGAACAACAACAATCAGGTTTTCTGGTGAAGGAAATCGATCAGAGGGAATTGGGTCTGAGGGACTGTGTTAACTTACTTCCGCTCGGAGGTTCCTGTACTTGACTTTTTCCTCGTTGGGTGGATGGTCGTGTTCGTTGGTTAACCTAAGGATACCGTGAGGATCGACGTTTCCCCGAGCTTTGCAAGATCTGAGCACGCATCTCCAGTAACTTCGGACTCGGGTCACGCTTTCGCCCAAACGATTCATTGAAAATCGAGCTCTTTCACGGTCCCGGCGGAAGACGTAGCCGTTGTACACCAGTTGGGGAGGCCATGTTGATTCTCCATGTAGTAGTAGCGTGAGGGATCGCTTTCCACTGATTCAAAGTAAAAATTAATTAGAACATGTTTTTAGCACGGACTAAGGTATACGAAACAAGGATGGTGGGGTAATGTTCAGGTACAAAATAACAAAACCTAAAACCTAACCCTTAGACCACCCAAGGGTTGAAGAACTTTACAAAAGACAGGTCTATGTGGAATCATAACCTAAACCACCCACAAAAGATAGTAGGATCTGACTCCCAAACCAAAACCTTTTTGAAAACAGAAACCTAAAAACACAATAAAAACGAACCGGAAGTATACAAGTACAAAAACCGTTACACATCATATAAAACGGAAATCACTTCCTACAGACCACAAAACTCCTCCCAACAGCACACAAAAATGGGAAAACAACGCTCAGTTGGATGATTTATTATTAAAAACAAAAGAAAATAATAAATAATAATAAAATCCAAAACAAAAAAATAAATAACTAAATAATTCTCATAAGACTCAAATCCGCCATTAATCCGGTTTTAATCAATCCTTCCAATTTAATCTCAATCCAAATCCTCTTCTCAAACAATCTTGATTTGTTCTCACTCAAACACCTAAAACGCAATACCAAATTAGTGCAATTCGAAACAAAAACTACAAACATAAATAAATAAACAACCTGTAATTAAATAAATAAATAAAAAACTGTCACAACAAACCTTTTCGCCATCAAAGGAATCCATTTTGTAAACGTTCAATGATTAAAATGAAGTGACAACAATTTAAATCATAAACGAATGTTTTTTAACTTGTTTTATTAAATAAAAAAAAAATGTCGGATACTTTCAATAAAAAAAAGACTCTCATGATCAAATTTTTAATGATAAATAAATCCGAGTAGCTTGATGACTAATAATTAATTAATTAATAAATAAATAAGCCACTTTTGAATTTTGTTTTGCTCTTTTTTTTTTTTTTTGGTTTCGAATGATTATAATGATTCTGAGCATAATTACAAAAGACAAATATTCTCCTCTTTGATTGATTTTCGTGATTTGTACATTTTTAATAATAATTATTTATATAAACATCGATAAATTTGCTTAAATAAAAGTGAAGGATTACAAACGTTGGCTCGTGAGCTGCCATCTTGTTTTTATCCACTTTCACAATTTTTGGTTTAATAAAACCTTTTCAAATTACAAATAATCACAAGTTTATAAATGAAACGAACAAAAATCACTTTAACTAAGACTGTGATTGTTATTAAAACTCGAATCACCTGATTTGGTGAATTTTTGCAGACTGACTGAATGTTAAAAATAAAAATTTTTTCAAGCCTTATATGGTAACGGAAATAACAAAACGAATTTCGAAGAATTCAAAGCGGCGCCTTCTAAAGAGTTTCGAACGAAACGAGAAATAGGGTGAGCCACAGTCGCTTTTTTCATTCTGTAACGGTTCAGATTTTTTCTTTCGGTTTGTTTGTTTAATTTCCTCTCTGCCATTCCTTTTTCTCTTTTTATCGAAGGCAGTTGTTTATTCAAATCGTTTCTCGAAACTTAAATAAATAATACATAAGTGTTTAAGTTTTAGAAGTTTTTTAGTGTTTACATTCATCTAGTAAATTGTTTATTCAATCATCATTTCACTCATCGTTCAAACAAGATGTAAGTTTGATTTGGATTTTATTCACCTTTCTTCTCAAATTCGAAATTTATAACAATGACTAACTTATAATAATACCGATTTGATATTTAAAAACAACCTAAAACGAGTACCCAAATCCTTTTGTTAGGTTAATTCATGAGATAAAATTTTATAACGTGATGCATTGGAAAAACAAACATGGCGCCGCTTCGGTACAAAAATGAGGTAGAAAGAATGAAATCGTTTCCGTTGTTTGCTTTCAAAATTAACTTGGAACGTGATTTCTCTTTCAAGACTGATTTTCATTTCCTTTTTTTTTCATGCATGCTTAAATTAAATTATAAAATTAAATACTATAAAAGAATACGATAGGAAAAATGAAAAGAAAGTTTCACTGACAAAGTGAGAGAAAAAAAAAATTGCGCGCAACGTCTATACACTTGCGTTGTGGTAACTCTTCAACCCATTTCAATTTCTTGACTAATTATACTAATTAGAGAAATAGGAAAGAAAGCTTACAAAGAGAACCGGGTTGTTTGGTTTTATTTATATATTTACTTATATATTATTAATGGATAAGATCAAGACGATGCTTAAAAATTTTGTATGACCTAACCGGAAATGGAAACAAATTTAATTTAATTAAAATATTCTTGCGCGCAATTTCTCATTAATTAAATAATACCAAAGTGACTAATAATAAATTCAAGTAGATTTGTACATTTCTTAAATTTTTTCTTTTCGTTTCAAGATTAAAATAAATAATAATCAAGAGAATCATTTCATCACTATGATGCGTCACGTGACTTGTGAGAGGAAATGAATTTTGAGTC
The DNA here is from genome assembly GCA_016920875.1 of Columbicola columbae. NCBI lineage: Eukaryota > Metazoa > Arthropoda > Insecta > Psocodea > Philopteridae > Columbicola > Columbicola columbae. The sequence continues at coordinate 9,217,249 of JADMLL010000012.1, forward strand.
TTGGTGAGAGGGATGTGTGAGACAAAGGTTGGTGTGATCACCTCGTGACGTCATCCAAAGCATTTTTGCTAGTTTCGGTCGAATGTTTAAATTTTAGTCAAAAATTTGTCTTCCAAAATCGTGCAGAGATTTGATCAATATTCCACGGCCTTGATTAAAACCAAAATGGCGTCAGTGATGGATGACTAATATCTAGAAGGGGGTAACCGAGATAATTTATCAAGCTCCCTGTTGTATCATCTTCTCGCATCTCAAATTTTTTTTTGGGGGTGGGTTGAAAACTCAACCTACTTAACCGGAAATAGTAAAACCAAAAAATTATCGAAAATTAATAATTCATGACGCAGATTGCGGGGGGAAATGATTATTTCGACTCAAAAACAAAGGCACGAGAAGTAGGTAGGAAAAATTTTTAGAAGGCAATTACGAGTCAGAGTGGTGGTGGGTCACGTGACGCAATCTCAAAACGGCGGTTAAAATTATACATTCGATTCATTTGACTTGGGTATAATGATTTCAAAAAATAAACCGCCAAAAATTGTTTTCACTATAATAATTAAAAACATTTTGTCTCTAATACGAAATTTCAATAAAAAATAGAATCCAAATAAATAAATAATTCCGTTTAATGGAAAACACACTCACACACGCCATTTTTCATTTTTTTGACAAAAAAAATTAAAATACTGGTCTAGAAGAAATTACAAAAATTGGGAAACAATATTTACATTAAACCATGAAATGTTCTCCTTTGAATAGGAAAAACTCTCTCGATAACGTTTTCATTCGAACTTGTTTCTCCTGTTCCTTTTTCCTCAGGTATTCCATGTAGGCGAGTTTGTGAGCGTCGTCTTTCACTTTGAGATGACTGAGAAGATTCGAAATGTAGTTGGAACTCTTGCAAACTCTCCACACGTGACATATCTTGCACATGGCCATCCCTCTCTCCGTGTCCCTGACAAAAAAGTTCCAAATCGCGTGTATCCTCGAACCTGAAACACAATCCCGACTCGTCCGTTAGTGTCTGGACAAAGATATTTTTCCTTTTTGTGTGTTAAGAAAAGGATAAAAATGGCGCGGTCGCGGAAAATCCGAACATTTTCCTCAATTTCCTCTCACGATTAATTTCTTTATTATATCTTTGGTTTTCCGTGTGTCTGGTTTCCGGTTGACGAAACACTGATTATCATCACCTAAACATTTTTAAAACACAGGGTTAATGACAAAAACGCAAAAGCAAAAACAAAACAAAAAGAGCGTTCTCGAACTTATACGGTATATTATTAGTATAGTTTCCGGTTTTCAAAATCGTTGCCGCAAATCCTTGTAAATAAAGCCTGCCAAATTTTTCAAACGCGCCATGCAACTTTCAGATACTCGCCTACTAGTCCAAGAATCATCTTTTCCAAACACATAGAAGTCTTTGTTTTCAGGTTCGAATCAACTACAGGTAGCAACAACACCATCCCAGTTCGAAAGATGGTCAGTACACGAAGAGGTTAAAAGGCTTAACAAATCCTTCCTTCCTTTCAGGTATAAACTGTCTCAAGTGGAGAGAGAGTCAGCAATTTTGGTTTTCACGAAACCATAAGACACTATGTTAGGGTTTTTACCGGAAGTAGATAACCGCCGGAAGTTGGTGGTATTTTTCAAAAACCTAAAGTTAAGACACCAATAACAATATTTTTAATTTTGTTACTGACTCAGCAAACGTTAATTTTGTACCTATACTTTGGTACTACTGCTTTTTATAATTTTATACAAAGTCGAGATTTACGTATAAATTATGATCTCTTAACCTTGGACGTTCTTTTTCAATTAGTTCACGCTAGGAGGACATGATTTCATATTTTTCTAAATTGTATTTATACTTAAAATAAATGAAAAAGACTGTGAAATACAGTATAGTTATATATATAATGCTTAGGTTGGAATTAAAACGTTTTTGAGAGAGAGTGGAAACTATTTGGCGTGTCTTTTGAATCACATCGTGAGCTTTTTAAAATCTCAATTTCGAATGTGGGAACTTAACAAGACCTCCTCATTAGCAACAATAATTTGGAGAGCACACTCAGAATTTCTAAACAGTTTCCCAAGTAACAGAGTAAATAAACGCGCCGGTTTGAATCCCAGCGGAAAAGCGTTTTCGAAACGAGCACAGTGGTTTCCGCCCGCTTATTTATTCATCTCAAATAAGGGATCTCAGTATATTCTATTTACTCTTTTAGACATTCTAAATATTTCCCATAAAGTAAAATAAATAAATTAATTGAAATCTCTCCTTCAATAATTAATTTATACTATTCAAAATATAAGGTTGTTATCGGGATGATTAATGACAGAAGCATTGATTAGTTAGCTTCCCACCTTCTCCCATCATCCTTATACATCTCTGTTGTGGTTTCTTATACTATTCCCAGGCAATTTATAAAAGATTTATGAGACTATAAAAGTCTATACGATTCATTTCCGGTTTTTAGAACATTCCAATCGCATATACATCTGTTAGAAATAATTTCCAAAACGATTTCCCGGACTTATGGTTGTTAAAGTAGGTTTGTGGGGTTTTGGAGTAGAAGGCCTTTTCCTTTCTTCTACTTCCCTATAGCAGGGGTAGGAGCACACGCCGGGTATTATACCTAAAACCTGAGGAGGATTTAATAAAAATGTATAAAGTCCGAACTTACACAACGTCCGAGGAAGTCGAAACCATAAATCAACAAAACGACGATTCCTGTCAATAATTTTCATTTTGAAACCGCTAACTATTTGCTTAAGCGGAAAAAGCGGAGCGGAAGCCGTTAGCCGTTCACTCTAAACATAAATAACACGACAGTATATCGTAGTATAAATTAGCTCATAACGGGAAACAAAATCTTTCACAGACTCCAAACCGAGTCATCAGAACGAACGCATAAGCTCACAAATACCACCACCACCAAGTACATCACCCAAACACTCACAACAGACGGACATAATATTTTCCCTCAAAACAGAACATCTACGGCGTGCTTTTGGTATAACTTCAAATTTGGTTTATAAAAATTAAAAAAAAATTCAAATTTTCCATAATCTTTATTTAAACTAGCTTTACCTAAGTTAAACATGTACGATTTCATTCTTTTAAAAAATAAATCCAATCAATTTGACAATATACTCCCACTAAGGCATTATAATAATCATGGCGACCGCTCTGATTTCTTCATTATCCATGGCACTAGTAATGAAGAGGAAATAAAAAATAAAACAAATCACAGTTAATAACATAGATAAATAATTAATTATCTCTTTTACAGAAATGAGAACATCGCCAAGATTCCCGTTTCCTAGGATTAATTTTTATAAAATCTTAACAACTACTTCGAGACTGAGATCTGGATAAACAGTACGGTAAGTTCTATATATTTATATATTTTAAAAAGGGTTCGTGGTTTTATATATACATATTTATCTAGATGCGTATTAGATAATTCGATTCCGTGATTTTATTTTGGGAATGACTAGGACGCGTTTCCGTTTGATGGTTACCTTTATATGGTTGATTTGTCGATAAGGTTCCTATTTGATTATATACTGAATATATTATTTTAGTATCTCATGATGGTGTGTTAGTAAACCGATTTGTTGATTTGTCTGTGAGTGTGTTTCCGTTTTTACTTTGTACGTCGACACGAGTTTGAAGTTGTTCGTAATTATTTAAATAATTTCATGTAGCGTGACCGCCATTTTATAATAAAAATATATAAATAAATAAATAAAAATTTGGTTCCATTCTAGAGAAGGGCAGAAGAGGGAGGAGGGTGTAAAGGTTATTCAAGTCCCAAGACGAACTCTCAGAAATTTCAAATGATTGTAGTGTTGTTTATACTACCTTAGTATAACTCGGAATAAATTAATATAAATAAGCTTTTAGGGGAAGGAACATAATTGATTAACGATTTAAAAAAAATTTTTGTTGACAATTTTAAGCTACCACACATTCTGGAGAAGGAGGAGGGGTGTTGAAGAGAAACCACAGCTGACACAAAAGTAAAAATCCAATTTTGACACAAAACCCACAGAAACGACCCGGTTTTGAGATTTTCAATCACCTCTTCCTCCCTCTCTACCACCATCTTCTTCCATCAATCACAAGTATCCTAATAAGAGTCCACAAACTCACCCCCTTCCCCTCCAGTCATCCACGAGATCACTATATACATTATATAAATATAATATGTCGGCCATCTCCGACATTCTTCGGAATATAAACCATCTACACTAACAATCATATATGCTACCTCTAAAGAGGATTAACTAAACCCGATCAATGCCGGTTAATCCGTAAATTAACTAAGTTATGAGAACATTAACGGATTTCGAACTTTAGCGGTAACATATATATAATCAAACAAACACAAAAATTTTCTTTTAATTAAAACTAAATTCACAGAATACAACTAACTAACTAACTAACTTTAGCAACTGGATTAGAGATTATGGTTTTGATAAGCGGTAACCATTTTTTTTGTTTTAAATCATTCAGGCGTTTATTTTGAAAATGGTCCAAGAACGTTACACTCAGTTTTAGATTTTGTCATCTTCTTAACACCTTGACTGAGAGATACGAGATAATATCAAACCGGCTTCTTCAGCGACAGTCAAACCCAAAACTCTTGGAAATGGATCACTTTCAAAATAAGCGTCTCTTTGTACATTTTAATTGGAGATCTTCGTTTTGTGCGAGGCGACTTTGTCTTAAGAATGACTAGTCTGTAACGAGTAGAAGTGGAAGGTTGGGATGAATAGACCTACCCCCCCTTTCCACCCCCGGAAAACTAAGCAATTTCCGTTCTGCCGGAAATTTTCCCCAACTTCCCTCGTTTCAATAATTAATAGCCCGACCGTTTTGGGAATCGAGATAATTTCTTTCCGGTTTCTAAACGACTCAATAATTCATTCCGTGGGCTCTAGAATTTTGGCTGGAATCTGTGCTAACTTGTTAGGAAGTAACGCATTTCCCGGGGGAGGGAAGAGAAAGCTTACCAAGCTTTAGACGAATAGAACAAGGGAAGAGGGTGAGAGGAAAGCGAACGTGACGTTCGGTAAGGAAACACCTTCAAACAAAAATCAAAAAGCATCTAGAAAAATAAATAAAAAATAAATTTGACGAAATCGCGATGAACAAAAATAAAATTCTTAGTTGAATTAAAGACGGTTTCGATAAATCCGAAATCAATAATTTGTTTATTGATCAAATAAAATTTGGAGAATAATAATGATAATAATATTAATAATGGAACAACAATTTTGAAATAAATAAACTCAAAGTGAAAGCTCTTTGAGGAAAAGCTTTCTGATTTAAAGTTTAAAGTATTTGGTTTGGATATTTGAACGACTTGGAAAATGGAAGCTGGGGAGGAGATGGGAGTTTGAGCTTTTACTCGGCGGCCGATCCTCCGGAATGCTGAGCCTGTCCGAAAACCGTAGACGCCATGTTCGTCAACAGATAATTGAGCGCCATTTCGTCCCGAATTTTGTTGCTCGTTTCGCTTTTCTTCATCATGTAAAAATTATACGACGTGTCGTGACCTATGCCCCTCGTCCTAAGGTGAGTCACCAGATTGGTGACGTACGCGTTGTTCCGATACGTGATTCTCTTTCCGCAAACCTTACACGTGGCCTTGTCCTCTTCCAGCGTGAAATATTCCCAAATCGGATTCGAGAAATCGTGCGGGGGGACGGAAATCCGTCGACTGGGATCTGGTCGGCCTCGGAGCCGGCGGGAAAGTCGGCGGAAAGAAGTTTCCGGGGGGCTTGAGGGTGGCGGGGTACGGGGGAGCGGAAGCGGGCAACGGCGGCGGGGGGTGGACCTCCACAGCCACCGCCACCGCCGCACATCTGATAAAACTGATCCGGTTTGTGAGGTCTGTAAGGAGGTTGAATGTCCGCTTTGAACCTGGGACCTCCGACGGATGAGGGCCTGTACGGCGGCGTAGGCGTCGTCGTCATCGTCGGCGGCTGCGGCAGCGGAAACGGAACGAGAGGATTATCCGGAGCAACGGGTACCGCGTCCTCTTTCTTTACTAACATTTGCAACATGGGTTCGACATCCTTTATAAAATCCAAATTTGCCGACTCACATTTCTTATTCTCTGTCGGAAAAAATAAATTTCAATTAATCCAACGACCAATCGAATTATTCCTTTCTCTCTCTCTCTTTCACTCACACTCTCACTACCCTACTTAAGTGTCTTATTCAACCCCCCACTAATATTAATTAATAAATTATTAATCAATATCCACAATCTATTAAAAAAATTAATAATCTTCTTCGCGGTCACGGCCCTGTTAACACCCCCCTTCATCCACCTCTCACAGACCTTTTAAGTGTCGCGGAGTATCCGGATAAGTGTGACGTCTTCAGAATATCTGAACAAGTCGGTTACACATGTTGCAAACTCGCTGAAATCTCTTTCGAATCGAGTTCCGATAAGGAAACCTCAAATTTCTAATGACGTCACCCGAAAAAGAAATGTAAACAGGTTCTCCTCCTACAACACTCCCTTTTCTCCTTTCCTCCGCCTTTAAGTGTCAGTATTGATTTCTGGTAAACTAGCTGTTGACTAGATGTTGTGTTGAATCTGTCAGGTTGTTTCGGTTCTAATTTAAAGGTTTCCTCATTTCCGGTTGTTGATTGTCTAACGCCGGAGAAGGTTTGAGGTCTTAGATTTCATCTTCCCGGATAATAGACCCCATTCACACAACCGACCATCACTCTTCGGTGAGGCATGAACACCGGAAGTCCCAACTAAGATGTCTCAGTTAAGCGAGTAGTACCGGTTGACGGGTAGGGAAAATTGGGGTTATGACGAGGCAACTGAGGGAGTGGAGGTGTGGTGGCGGAAAGCGGAAATCAAAACGAAATCAATTAAGTAATTTAAATTTATTGGAAACAAATAAAATCAAATGATAGACACACACAAGGCACACGTGTCAGACGCACTCCGTGTGATATTTCCTAAAGCAATTTTCCACGCAGAGAGCAGGTTTTCCCTCGCAAACCGGGCAACAGTACCTAGACTCCCGTCGGCGACCTTCCGCCGTGCAAATCCGGCAAGGTTTCGTCGGCCGCGTTTTCTTTCCCGTCTGCGGTATCGCTTCCAAATAATGAAAACCGGATTTATCACGTTCCCTAGAGTTGGCGGTAAAACGTCCCGTCATCTTCGACCAAATATCATCATATCTGCACGTCATCGCTAAAGGTTTCCAACTGGACCACATCCGACACGACGTAATTGATGATACATCCTCGACGTTCAAATCTTGAATATAAAACAAAAATTTTTTTCTCTCTTTTTCTTAAAGTTGGTACACCACCTCAACCCCCATCCCACCCCCTCGCCTCCTTGAGAAATCGAAAGATTCTGGTCAGCCGGTCACCGAGTTTGCAAAAGGTTCGGGAGAGGTGAGAATAGAAGGGAAGCGTTGAACAAAACGTAACCGAAACAGATCAGAACGACAAGAACAATCCAAAACAAGACAATATTCCATCCCCGCACTAAAACGCACCCACGTCACTTCGTCGCCGCGAGGAAACGTCACAGGACAATTCATAGACAAATTTTTTCTCACAAAATAATTTATTTAATTTAAAATCGTCAAATAATTTACAAAAATATTTAGTTTTTGAAACAACCTTAAACCTAAAGCTCGGAGGGATATCTTATTGAAGGGGTAGAACACCCCCCCAAAAAACCGGAAGTGACGACAAAAAAAATTTAGACACATTCATAGCAAGAGAAAGAGGAAGGCAGATAAAACGACCCGGCGCGATCATTCTCAGGTACAAAATTTTTAAATAAAAAGGCGGGAAACCGGAAATCAACCTTTCCGCGACCGTGATTCCGATTTCGATTTCCTACTATTGGTCGTAGTGGAGGACTCGACAATTTGCGGTCCGATATATCGAACTCGTTTCGAGTACACCCAACGGTTTTTCTGGTCTTGGAATTCGTCGAAAAGTTCGATGTGTTTCGAGCGCAAATGAATTTCTGCGTTTCCGGTGACGACTCCCTTAAGCGTGGCTCCGCACACTCGACAAAGGCTCGCCTTCCGGTTGTTCACCTTGTCGAAGTAATTCCAGATGGGCGAGATTTGAGGTCTGCAGCTAGCCCATCTCCCTGAAACAAATCTTCGGGTTTTAGGCATCCAAACACGGTTCGTATGTATAAATAATATAAATAAAAATAAAATAAATCAAAGACGAGAAGAAAAACAAAACAGCAACAGCAACAACAGACATTGGCGTGTGGTTTTCCCAACGTGTGTTTTCGTGTCGTCACTTGAAGCTCGGGTCTTCCCATAAATCCCGTCCGAGAGACATCTCCGAAGGTCTTTCTGTATCACACTCACATACAGGATGAGGGGAAGGAGGAGAGGACTTCGATTGGGGGGGGGTAGATATACAGGCACTCAAAACCATTTTCTCGTTAATCAAACTTTTGCTATATTTTAATATTTTTTTGATTTACAAATTTTACAGGAAAATTTCATTTCTAAGCTTTCAAAAGTACGCAGGCGTATTTTAAATACACGCACACACTTCTCATTATCACACGCACGATTTCCTTACACTATCTCTGATTCTACGCACACACAATAATCCAAAAATTTTTCTTCTTCAAACATAACTAAAACTATCCGGGGAGATACAAAGCCATTGCCCCATCCCCTGACGTTCCTTCTCTTCATCCCCTTTCCATCCCCCAAACTAAATTTCCATCTTATTAAATACTAATTTGACTAATTAATTACATAATTATTAATACACCTAAGTAATTTTTGAAAGGGAACACCGTCTGTGAGATTTGTTCATTTATACAATATATATATACAGGGTGGTGCTTTTCTACCCTCCCACTTCCAGTTCGTTCCTCCTGCGTTTGGTGACGAATTAAATTTATAAAATTGTCGTATTGGGCTCCCGTGAGTATAAATTTGTCATACTACAAATTATATACATAAGAAATTGGGTTATAGCAATATGCTGTTTGTCGTTTTTATAATTTCGAGACTTCCTCTTGTACCTCGACAATGCCTACCTGAAGCTGGCGGGTCTTACAGTAAAAATGACTCGGTTCTCAATATGGCTGTTGGTTTAGGTTTGGCTGTTTACTTCCGGTTTCTGACTTATCAACCTTTATTGTGTTAAGTGGCTAAGAGAGGGAGGGAGTGAAAGAAAGATGGCGTGAGTATTGGGTTTGTTTGACAATAAGAGACATTTGGGGTTAGACTGACCGACTGTAAGCAGATACAACCGAAATGGGAGTAAACAGACAGCACAAACAAGCCCTACAAGACAATATGACAACGATGACGTGAAGGGGAACTTAAGAACACCTAACAAGGACATTGAATCATGTCAGCTATCAGCATAATAAAAACTAAGAAAAGGTTTCTAAAACCTCAAAGAAGACGAAGACTAACATCCTTCCAAATAATCCGATACCTGTAACAGTGGTTAAAGACAAAACCCAACTCCCGAGAAACCTGAAAACCCACTCCGACAAACGAACATCTTTGGGGGTAACAAAGTCCAACTATTTCCGGTCTATAAAAATTTTTCACTCTCCTTACGACTGTGTCTACCTAAGAACCAAACAAGTCAAACTGTATAAAAGAATGACGTCATACTCTATAAATTTATAATCTGTCTTCTTCTTAAATTCTTAACATTACTATAATTCTATTCCCACTTCCGGTTATAATAATAATCGAACCGAACCTGTTTTTAGTATACAAGCATTATAGAAAGAAAAATAATTTTTACCGGGGTGAGAAAAGACAAAAATCTATTTGTAACGTTCTATAAATACAGAAAACTTATATTAACTAGAGGAAATCTTAGTAGAGACCCTTCTCCTATAATTAACTTACCATAAAAATCAAATTCTTATAAATAAAAAAAATTTAAAGAGAAAGCGGATGATGCCGGGGAAAAGTGTCGTACACTCGTTTTTTAAATTTTCGCGCCATTTTTCGTTTATCAATTTCCGGGCGAGGGTGTATGGTTTGTGGTTTTTATGAGGGATCGACTATAATGGCGGACGTGGAATCGTTCATCTGGACGACTTGAACGATCTTCTTCTTGACGCGATTTTTCATGTAATTCTGATACACGTAGAAATCCTTCAGTCTCTCCCACTCCTGTTTCTGGAGTTTGTACAGCTCGAATTCCTCGAAGTGAGCCGCTTTGAGGTGGTACACAATGCCGGAAGTCGTTCCAGCCGCGATCCGAATGCTCCCTCCGCAGGATTTGCATATGGCCACCTTCCGTTCCGTGTCACGTACGAAATAATTCCAGATGGGAGAAGGCGGTGGTCCCTTCGATTGATGCGCAATTATCGTCGTCGGTTCGACCGCCAGAATCCTCGTCGGTTGACAATAACTGATCTCGACGCCTGAATGGGTTCGTGGAGATAGAACAAACAAAATAAAAAGATAAAAAGAGAGAAAAAAGGAAAAAAAGACAAAATTCCTTGAGACAGTGTCAACAACAGGAATCAATACAGAATCCCGGTGAGGGGAAAGTCACAGAGCCACTTCCCAAAGCTCCTCCCCCTTTTCCCCTCTCGCCATCCCCTCCCCCGTCTCCCTATCTTCGGGGATTGGTGAAAAGGATGAACGCAATGGAAGGGACACACGACCGATTGATGGGGGTGAGGGATGTTAGAAAAAAATCGAAAATCGCGAAAACCGTTTTCAAAAAAGGATTGCCAATTGTTGAAAATAAAAAATTCGCCAAAAAATTAATTTCAAATTCTTTTACTTGTGGAACTTAATAAATTTCATCTAAGCAAAATCACGTGATCAATATTCTTTTGCCATTTCTTGATCACGTGATCGCCATTTTCATTTTTCTTAAAAGACCGCCATTTTTTCTCCTTGTGAGTATGGATGGTAGGTGTGACACCAACAGGAAGCGATCTCGTAGCAACATTTTCGAGCGTTTTTCAACATCCTCGAGCAACAAAGGCACTGGTCGTTGGAAGGTTTTGCGTTTATCTGTCTTCTTTTAAATTACCTGTCGAATAAAACAACAGCTTTCTTAACTAGTTTTTATCTTTTGACGCCCCCCTCCTCCCCATTGCATCATCCCCTTGACTACTCTTCGCTGACAAGATTCCCATCTGTGTCTATAGTGACTGATTCAACCGTTTCTTCTCCCCCGAGGGCCTTTTGTGTCCACTTTTTCAGTTACCACGCTTCAATTTTTCCATCTTGAGTTTTTCTTAATTGCTAACTATAAGCGGAGTCGACATCTGGTGGGAATCAAGAGGAAACAGCTTCCATTTTACGTGACAAACGACAGCCACCAATCAGACGGGGTGAAGTGATAGGGTGTTCCAAACGAGCCCTTGTCTTGCTAGCTTTTGTCTGAGGAACCCATTTAGTGCCTCATATTTGTCTAATAATACGACCACCATCCTTCCACTAACCATGCTCGGCGTTGCTTTTCTTCACTTCCTGTGAGTGCCATCACCCACGACTCCATTCACAAAACGGAAGTCATGTTTATACTCAGACAAACTTATCTGATTTACTTGATCATATAAACTATTTTACTTTGCTACCTTACTGTGTTTATACTACCAACTTGTTTCACTTCCCACGTCCGTGCTTCGTAGCTAAATGTTACCTAATACTCAGTTAAGTGATCGAGGGGCTACATTATGTCCTGGGATATTTCTGTTAGCTAATGAAACTTTAAAAATAAAAAATTAAAATAAATAGGGATAACGGTGACAAAGATTTAACCAAATTTTATTAGGTAATCTTAGATAAACTGCTTAGATAGATAAAAAATCACTTAGCTAGTAATATCTACTGTAAAGTACTCACAGAGTAGACAAACATGTGCTGTAGGATCGAAAGAGAGATAATAGGGTCCAACAAGGACTGAAAACAAAAATTTCTGTATAAACTATACTTAGCTTATGTCATAGTTATCTTTTAAAAGAGCTCCTAACACCTTTAGCCTCATCTGTTTCCAGTTCCCTACCCTAACCTAACCTCATTCAGGCAGTGGCTCAAATACTTTTACTAAGACCAACAAGTTAGCTTAGAATATGACAGAACTTGAACAACTTCCGGTTGGGGGGTGGGATATGAGAACCAAACAAGACACCCCTTCAATTCTTCACTTCCGGTTACTTGATAGCAGGTTTAACGCTGGAGAACGAATCAGATAGAGAGAGGAAAAATTTTCAAAATAAATTTCATGCCAAAAAAAATTATTTTTTGTGTGCTTTTAATGAAATTTTCTCTCTACATAAAGGTAACACAACAGAAATGACCAAATTCACTGACCAATCCCATAAAACCTTGTCTACATAAAAATATTTACACAATTTCCTCACTAACGTATCCTAAAAAGAGCTTCAAAAGGGACACCATCAAAAGAAAACATGGCTGAGGATGAATCTATAAGTCCCAAAACAGAGGGGAGTGCTAAGGGAGAGTGTGGGGGCAGTGGGCGGAGTTACTAATTTATGTGTGTTTACGTAAATATAACTTTGCCCGAGCAATCAATGACGTAAGTTTTGTTCTCAACACTTTCGCGACATGTCTCCACGTTCGCTGGACACGTTTACGGCAGGCTCCAAAAGTCACTGGTCGGCAGGGGGGACAGACTCATTCCTTTCTCTCAATTGGCTATTATGAACTCGACTTGGCCCACTTCCTCAGTAGAAGTCTCTTCCACGGTCACTTCTTCCGCTGTAGTCTCTCTCCTCGCGGAGTTCGGATCCACCGAGCAAACCAAAACTCCGTGCTGCGGCGAAAGCTGTTCCCATATCTGAAGCAATTCCGTGTCCGAATTCTCCGTCGCTTCCACGCTCACCGTCTCACCCTCGTCTAGTATCTCGATCACTTCTGTTCTTCCTTCTTTCGTCGAACTTTCCACCCCTTCCTCCACGACTTCCGCATTGTTTCCCTTTATGTACTCCAGATATTCTGCCGGAACTTCTACGAACTTGTACTGCCTTCCTTCCTTCACCGAATATCCTTGCCCTTCGTCTTCTATTTCGACCGTTTCGGCTTCCACGTTGCCTTCGAACCTCGACATGGCCACGCACGTTTTACCCTTTTTGATGTCTTCGATTATTTGTTCTCCCATGACATCCGGTATCGTGCCCTTGTTCGAAATGTTCAGAATCTTTATGTTTCCCTGACCGAGTTGCTGTAAATCCTTTTCCGTTATCACGCAACTTTCTTCCTTTTCTGTTTTCGCCTTTAAAACGATCAATTTTTTCACTTCCTCTTTGTACCCGGATCTCCTTCCCGAGGAATCCGACTTGTCCGACGATTTCTTCAATCTTCGCTTGGGTGCCGTCGCGGGAAGACCCAGTATTCCGCCCCGTATGTCGTAGCCCACTCCCTTACGTCCCTGTATGTACTCGTTACGGTAATTTTCGTACGCCCTCGGATGGAGGAACCTCAAGTGCCTCACCATGACCGAAGTGTTGTGGAATCTCAGGGATTTATCGCAGACGACGCAAACGGCCCGGACATCTCCCGTCTCCGTCGTCGTCTTCTTAAAAAAATCCCAAATCGGAGTTTGGACCATGAATTTATTCGTCTTTTCTTCGCCGGCGCCACCGCCGCCACCTGCGTTCGCAAAAACAAAATCTTTTATAACTATCCATTCGAGTGCGCTCGCGAGTCAAGACAAAAGGTGGACACGTGTTAGTGGACTGGACTGGGGGGACGTTATGGAAGGGCGGGGGGGCTGTTGCGATAACACCCGCGACACACGTGAGGAAAGAACAAAAGGAAAATTAGTTTTCGTTTCTCAATTTCTGCTTTTATTTCATTCAATAAATAAATAAGTGAACATGACACAAGACAATAGGCACTGGGTCTACCTGGAGGGGAAGCAAATCAGGTTTGTTGGTCAACATTCCCTTTTCAGGTAGCACCAATGAACATCGCTCCGGATATCTTAAATTAAAGGACGAAGGAACGTTCGTTTCCTTTTCATCCAAGGTCGGTGGTCGTGGCGGTGTGGCTTTGCGTTCGTTCACGTTCCTTCTGTCGAGTTAACTGACATTGCCGATCTCTCTTGCTGGGCTAGTAATTAAGAATGAACTTAAAAAGGGTGCAAAGAACACAAGTGACTTAAAAGGAGTTCTGAGGTGACCAAGACAGAACTACAGCGCAACTAACACCGACGCTGGCTCACTTTTAACAAATTCCAACTCACTACATAACCTCTTACGTACCTGACAACGACGGGGATGTAATTATAAGCGATAACCTCTGAGGTACGAGCCAATCGATTCTGTACTAATTTTTTTTACTGTCTAAATTCTAAACGGAAGAGCGCACTAAGAAACACTTTAATCGTTCGAAAGTCCCAGAAGGGCTTAGTTCCATGCTTACCAGCAGGAAAGCAACAGAATACGTCAGATATTAATTTGGTTATAACAGACTCCTTTTCGTCAATAGGGCTACCGGATATCCTGTTACTTCTAGAGACATCTAGAACTTCTCTCAGCTTCCCAAAAATCTTTCTTTAAAATGATCAAAACCTTGGATGACACATACGCATCAACAGCTCAATTCAGGTTCATTTCGTGAACATAATTTCAGTTACCAGCTCACAAACCTGCATGAATTCCTTTGGTCCCCACCCTTAAACCTCCACACAGAAACAAGTATGACCTGGTTAGTGACGTCATAAATTTTCGTTGTTAACCAAGAAAGCGTTAATCCCGACATCAACTTACCCACACCTCCCATTCATAAGACACCATCCTCCCCAAGTAAAAAGGCCGTCTTTCGGACACACATTGGACGACACAAAAGGGAGGGGCTGGGGGGTGGAAACCTCACGCCAAACATCCCTTAGGTTAACTCTTCCCCCCGCAAAACAGAAATAATTTTAAAAAATCTCACCTACCTTCTGACACACCAACCATCCTCCTCCTTCGAGAAGGGAGGCGGCTGTTTCATTCTCCTCTCAAACTCCAGACGGAGGAAACCAAATTTTCAAAATTTCAATAAAAATTCACTTTAAACAAATTTCCCGCGAAATCAATCACCGCGACATATCTCTCCCATCGACGTCCTTCTCCTCCTCCACTTCCGGTTTTCCCCACCCCAAAAATATAAAACATCCCTTCAACAAATTCAAAAAATGGCCGCCAACAGCCAAAGTTTCCTCCCGGCTTAAATCTCAAAATAAATATTTCTATCATCTACTTACCTCCTTCTTCTTTCTCATCCCCTCAATTTAAGAGGGTAAAGAGGAAGAAGAAGATTACCTTACCAATACTTACCAACCCAGAAGTAACAATAAACAATTCATACAGCAAACCAACCAAACAATAAATAAACAAATAAAATAAAAATAAATAAAATTCTCACGAAAAAAAACAAACAAAACCAAAACTCAATTCCGGAAACGAGATTTTCTTTTCTTAAAACTTCGCGCCAAAAATAAAACTCCGACCGAATAACAAAACAACATAAAATAAAAATAAATAAATAAATAAATAAAATTCATCATCAACCTCTCTCTGACTTTGGATACCTTACCACTACTTACCTACATTCAAATCCACCACAACCTTCCATTTCCAAATCAGAAGACGAGTCAAGTATTACCCAACCGGTACCAAACGGACGGGCAAAACGAGACACAAAACTCCACGTCGATCCAATAAATAAATAAATAAATAAGTCCAACCGCGTCATGACACACCAACAACTGAGAACGATTCTCAGATTTCATAATCCGCGAAATCACACAAAAAAATTTTTTTTTCTTTCCAAACCAAAAATTTCAAATTCAAATTCGAAACGATCAAATAACCAACACCAAAATTTAAAAATAAAATAAATAACAAAAATAAATAAATAAATAACAACAAAAATAAAATTCTTTGTCATCATTTTCGGGTGATTAGGGGGAGCGAAAGGGGCGGGGCGGCGGAGAGTGGGACTGTCGGGGAGAAGGGGGAAGAGTTAACTTATATATATATATAACTATAAAACCATTGTTCGTGGGGAGGGCAGGGGTGGAGCAAAACAGTTGCAAAAACAAACAAAACAAATAAAACAAAAAAAATTTAAATAAAAAAAAAAACGTGAGAAGGAACAAAGGGAGGGGAGGGGGACGATAGAAAATCATTTACAACAAAATAAATATATAAAATACATGAGAGAAAAAAAAAGTTTCGAGTTATCTACAACGCATGCACAGATAAATAAATAAATAAATGAATTTGACATTTCGGAAAAATAATGAATAAAGCGACGAGGAAATCGCACCGTAAGATGATCTCGGGGTAAAGCCCAACAGCGAAAGAAGATTTCTCAAAGTCGATGACACTCCATCGAGTTAACTGACTTGTATATATATAATACGCGGAATGACGTCACTTCCGGAGCGATTTCCAAACCAAAATAAAAACCCCCGCGCAACCACAAGGTATCCAATCCAGACTTCTACCGGAAGACAGAGATAGAAAGAGCGATGGAGAGAAAGAGATACCAGTCTAACAGGTCTATCCTTTAAAGGGGCAGATAATAAATTTAGACCTGTAGATAATTTCATCAGACAGCACTTCCGTTACTTTTGTGGTATACATCAAAGCACATCTTTGATCCGCGGCATAGGGGCACTCCGCACCCGGCGCAAAGCCAAAACCGTCCGACTTTGCTACACTACAAACCCTACATCGTCTACGCTTCGGAATACGTTCCGGCAGATGAGACCAATCATAAGATGCCATCTAGATGGCTTATTTCTGATAAAGTCTTACGATTCCGTGAACTTTTTCGAATTTTTGGCGAATCTGCTTCGCATTCACCCGCTCTATTAAAAGACAAACAATACAAGGCGTGAGTAGCCAGACCCAGAAAGTCTGACTTAGGGTAGTTATGGCAGTGAGGTTCTACCTCTCTCCCACATCCTCTTATACCAGAGGTTTGTATAATTCCCATTTGTACTGTAATAATATATACAGCACAATACGCAAACGTGGGATTAAAAATATCCCGCCATTCACTACCGACCATCAAAGTTAGGAAACTACCGAACCTGACTTCCGGTATTAGACTAACCTTCCAATCACCACTTGAAGATCCCCCAACCTTCCTTCACTAAAACGGGGTTTTGGTACATCGCCATCCCCTGACCACAGAAGTGAGAGCAAAGGGCGCACGGGGGGGAAGACCAGTCATATAACACGTTCCCTGCCAGACCACGTGGGGCGTTAAGAATCATAATCATCAAGGAAAGGTTTAAAACACATAACAAAACAAACCAAAAAATTTATTTTACAAATACCTGGCTGAACATGACTATATGTCAAGCGAATTGCATCCTCACATATAACTTTATACAATCTAACATTTCACTCAAGTTTTTCTTTTACGCGGTTACAAAGGGATGCTAAGATGAATTTCGTTATAACATGACAAACATAAGTGCGGCGTGCCGACACAACCATTGCAGTATGTGGCTACTTTTACGGTACGGCTTCTGGCCAATTGGGAACCGAAATTTCTAACGTTTTTTTCGTAACAAAATTTGCAGCGCCTTCTTACTGAATTAAATCGGCCTTCCTTTTTTTTAAATTCGTGTCGATATCTTCCTGGTCCGATCCCTGAAGAATTAGTATCATTATTATTACACGACAATCTCATCCGGTTTGCGATACTTATACATAATCCATGGATTCACTACAATATTGTAACAACGACACGCGAATCGACTGATCGAAATACGTGGAACGCAGTTAAAACAAGTGGTTGTCCAACAGCAAAGATATGAGATGCCCATTATAGACTGCTTAATGAACGGCAGAGAACGTGTTAAAGCTCCAACAACACTCAGAGTACCTTTCAGAGCCTCTGACTTGGGGGTCGTTATGGTGGTGAGGTTTGACCTCTCTCTCCTACATCCTCTTATACCAGAGGACCACAATCCCTACTTGTACTGCCATGTTGAGTGTTACCAACATAAGCGAACAAATTTGTTACGTTTGTTCAAAATATCACCAACCTCTTCCTAGACGAAACACAAACTTATGTGGAACAAAATGTCCTGCTATTCATTACCGACCAACATAAATTTAGGAAACTACCGAACCTGACTTCCGGTATTTGATTGATTGACCTTCCAATTCACTACTCATTGAAGACACCCCCAACTAACAGGACTTTCAGTAAATCGCCATCCTTTATAGACGAGGACAGGGGGGCCTAGAGACCAGTCATCGCATTTAATCGATCGCATCCTATAACTGGAACCCTGTGGTTGTGTTCGCGGGTGTGGGGGATGGAGAAAAACACAAAAATCCTACCTTGTGGAACCTGTTCCGTTGCTTCCTCGGTATTTGAAGGTCCAGCCGTCATGTCTAAATCGCCGTCATGAGTTTCATCGCCTGTGTGAGACAAAAATTAAAAAAATTAGTCAAAAGACAGACACGCGGAAGTACAAAACAGACAAACTAACAAACTCTCACACACTCACCAAGACAGACGATTATAAGCAAAAGAGAAACAACTATTGCGAGACAAACACGTGTTAATTGCCGGATGCAGGAGGGGGATGGTTGCCCGGGAGACGAACCAACCCCCAACCATAACTGCGGAGAGAGGGCGGTGAGAATGATCCAAAGAAATCAATTCCAATCCAACCACGTCTATTCAAATACTCTAATCAATACTAAGACATATACAGAACTTTGTACAAGACTATTTGAAACCTAATCGTTAACGTCTTTACACACAATTATAGTACAGAAGCCGAGTGCTAACGGAGGGATAGAGGAAAGAAGAGGGTGTTCTAGTGTCTATCATCACCGGAAATGACTTTTCTTTCGTTTTGTTCCATTACTCGAACTCATTTAACTCAACATTTCCCCCGACCGGAGTTCATATTCGTGTTGCTCGAAACAACTACGACATAAGAACTGATGTTCCGAACATCCCGAACAATAAGTGCTGACTTTTCGAACGGTACTCGATGCGTGTCTCCATCCCATTTCAGTTTTAACTCGATCGTAACACTTGAAGCATCTCTTCTTGATTCTTCTATCGTGTTTATCCCTTTCCTCCGTCCGAGTGAATAGATGAAGAGGACGTCCGAATTCGTCTGAATTAAAAATCGGAGGGAAATCAAATATGATTTCGGTTCTCTCTTCATCCTAACTATAAAATTTTTTTAAGGTCTTTTTGACTTTTAAAAAAAAAATTTTTTTTTGGAAAAAGACAAACAAGTCCTGGAAATGACTCAACAAACAAAAACCTGTCCATCAACAATCCGGCAATTAACCTGCGTTCATTTAGTGCGATAGAAAAAGACATAAGCGAGAGATTGATAGATCAACAGATAGAGATAGACATGGAAAGCATCAAAAGCGGAAACGGATATTCCACACAGCACAAACTCTCCTCGCTTGTTAACTGTCTCATATCAACGTACCGGTCATTTCCTGATTGGGGTCGTCAAAGTCGTTTCCTTCATCTTCCTGTTTGGCTTGTTTCCCTGTTATGAAATGTACTAGAGGATCGCTCGTCGCATCGTCTAAAAATTCAACTTCCTCCTGTTCTTGAATTTCTTGCTTTGGATTTGCTATAGGTACGAATGAGTTATTTGTGGCACTTGTGGAAGTGTTTTCAGTCTTTGGTTGAGGTGAAGATACTCTGGAAATAGGCGGGGAAAACAAAAAACAAAAAAAAACTTTTTTAGTCGTACATCTCCAGGACAACAACAAACCCACTATGGATGCTCGAATATTGAAACCAATGATTATGTCAACCGACTTAAGTGTCAGCAATCCTTACCTCTTCCTTCTCCTTTTAACTTCTGACGCGGGACTAAAATCAGGATCACCCGGATCTTCGTCCGGTTCGAAAACTGCTGTTTCAACAATTTTCTTCTTTTTAGGAACTACTGAGGAGGTTTTTCTATGAGATTGAGGAGCTGGAACTGAATTACTTTCTTCCTGTAAGTGCATAAAAATTATTTCTCAAAACAACACACTCGAATACAGTCAACAATAAACAATTCTCGATATCATAACACCATACACTTACCCTATCACCTGCTAACCCTTTCACTTTAAGGGTTTCTGCTAATTTCAAAAAAGCTGCTAAGTCTTCTTGCCTAACACTAGCTTCACCTCTGTACATAAAATCTAGCATATCTGCCAGTTCTTGGTGGCCTACATCTTTTAAAATTACAATCGGATGTTTGCATGGATTTACCTGTCACAACAGAAAACGATTTCAATAATTAACAACCAATCAACGAGCCCTAATTAATTAACTCGAACACAAATTTTTATATTCTTAACACAACAAACAATATCGATTTGAATTTTTCTTTTCCAAACCATCCCTTAATGAGACCCAAATTATTAAAATGGATGAGGGTTGTTAAGTTTATTTCAATTAGGGTTGTAATTTAATTAATGAGCCACTCCCTTAAAACTTGATGTGTTTAATTATCATTATCAGAGCTTATTCGAAGAGAAATATAAATGAAAACTACTAAAGATAAGTTTGATAAAAAGCTTTCCATAAATAGGGTGAATGCCTAAATGCGTGGGTTACATAAGAAAGGCTAAAAGCTTCCGAAATTATTGATCAATAAGTTCAGATTTGTTTAAGTAAGATATCATGAATGTAGTTATAATAGCTTCAGTGTTAATTAATTGAATAAAATTAAAAATGTCGACGGCGATTTATAAAATAATGCAGCAATGTCGATAATCAATAATTAATTAATAAAAAGCTCAAACCGATGTAATTATTTAAATAAAAAAGGGGAAATGAATGCGCAATTGAACGGAGCAGGAGACGCCCAAAAGATTTCTCTGACCTTGGAATCGCCATATTGGATTTTGTTGTAAAGCTAACACACAAAGGCCCGTTCCCCGTTATACATCTCCCGGTCGTCCAAAACAAAAATCAAACTCAGGCACTCACCTTGAATAAATCCTTAAAATATGGGCTACACACGGATAATATAATTTTATGTGCATAAAGGATTTTTCCCTCGGCGGCTAAGGTAACATCCACCATGTCTTCCTCTTGTAGGAGATCGTGAAAGCCAGTCGCAAGGTTCGACTGGAAATTGTTCCATTTCAGAGAAAATTGATCGTCTGAATTCTCCTGCGAAGTGAAAAATAATGAAAATACTCACATTAGAAGGCGGTTGTAATACGGAAGTGAAATGCGATGAGAAAAACGACCGGGAACCACAATAAATTCCCTAAAATGGATGAAAATTTCAACTCACCATTTTTAACCGATTTGCAATATTGCGTCTTGGCGTAACTTTGAGCGTCAAATCGATACAACTTGGAGCTACGTTCGAAAGCGGAGGGATTATTATAAGCTAAAAACCCATGTTTAGCTTATGTGATCGCGAACAAATTTTTTTAATTACATTTTGTCGACGACTGCGGATTTAATGAAACGACCGAAGTGTTTTCATTATATTATTAAATTAAAACGAAAATATAAATAAAAGAAGAGTTTGTATTGTTTTATATGATTTCATCATTTGTTTTTAAATAGTAAATAAAATAATTTGAAGGGTTTGGAGGATATATTATTCAAAGTCGGGAAATTGATATTAAAAAATAAGCTCAGGAATTTCTGTTCGTGACGTACTTCCGGTGGTTTTAGACGTTAATCAGAGTCGGTTGCACCAACGAGAAGTTGACGATTCTATTTTGGCGCTTTTTTGTTTATTCGTAATGTGTGATAATTATAAACAAAATCGTGGATATGTAAACATAAGTAAAAATATCCCGGTTTTATTAATAAATAGATTAATAAGATGGATTAATAAGATGGCCGGTGTTGTAATATCAGGATGTGGCTTTATACCTTGGTTATGCTTCTTTGTCAATTTCCAAACATGAATTTTTTATTCGAATTTATTATAATTTATTCAAAGGTCAGACTTGACGTGGAGATAATTTTATAAATTCTGAGTTATAAATAAATTAAATAAGATTTAGGTATTGGAGTCAGGCAAATATTAAATGGCAGTAAAATCATTTATCTAAATAAGTTATTTTGATTACTTGAAGTTTCATATACCTATACTAAGTCTTGGTATTTATAAAAATGTAAGTTCTCATGTTGTATAGAACTTACTTAGTTTTGTCATCATTGTTCCAGACTTGATTTCATTCTTGCTTCCATAAATTTGTTATCGAGCTGCTCAAATATCTTTTTCCCATATAAATACCACACATCTTTTCTCACTTTTTTTTGCATTGAAGTGTGCATTACTTTTGGGATGAGATCATTCTCTTAGTGTGCATTGTTTTTGAAAGCATTATGATACTAATTGTCCATCTATTTGGGATTGTAATGAAGGGAATCGAATATAAGTTTGAATGTGTTATCGATTAATTGTGGTTGATGAGTTCAGTTTGCAGGAGAATAGCCTCTCGATATTTATGTAAAAATAACTTTTCTTGTTGTATATGCCTAGAAGTGACTTTACACTCCATCATTTTCCCATCCTAAGCCTACAAATTTAATTTCTTCAATTTTTTAAAAATCCCTTATATTACTCTCTCCTTACTTAAAGAAGTAATGACAGTATGACTGCTTATTCAGCTACCCTAAACATAATAAAGTTGGTGTAGTATAAATTTGAAACACTATTGACTGATTTTAGTTTTGTTTTGAAGGGAATAGTTTCTCGATATTTGTTAAAGTACAACCTAACACTTGAATTCTGTGGTTTTCAGTTTGCATTGTGTCACAATTTGTACACTTTATAAGCTTCTTGAATTTATTTTTGAATTGTTTTAATCTCTTTTGAGACAAAGAAGTAAGATATGTATGATTATTTGGCTGCTTTATTTAATATAAGGGTGTGCAGTATTTATGGAATGAGTTGTGAGTAAAATTGTTTGTGGCATGCAACATTTGTGTTCGATTTCTTCATATAAATGGTCAATACATATGGAATGAATTGCTGATGGTACTGTACATCAGTCTTGAATTGCAGTTTTTTCCCCACTGTTGTGTGCATTATTTTGAAATCAACTATTTTGTAGAGTTGAGTAGTATTCATGAAATATGTTCCCCATGAAAGCGAGTACTATCTCTAAAATGAGGACTCAATGAGAGTGTGCATCACTTTTGAAATGAACTCTCCAAAATCACACAACATGTATTTGTTTTGATAACTCATTCTAGACAAAGTGTGCGTTACTTTTGAAATCAACTCCTACCATCATGCAATATGTAATGAATTTCCCAAGGAAGTGTGCAATACTTTTGAAATGAGATCATTATGATGGTGTACATTACTTTCAAAACGAGGTTATTATGTTAGTGTCCATTATTTTTGAAATGACATTATTATGACAGTGTGCATTACTTTTGAAATGAGTTTTCCTTGAAAGATGAGATTATTGAACGATACTTCATCAAATGTTGTTCATGTTATGGGAGGCTTGTGGTTGTAATCAAGTAATCAACATCCCCAAGTAGAGAAGTTATGGTTGAAAGTTCAAGCCTCTTCACACACTCTTCTTCATTAAGATTTAAACTCAACTCATTTACAGTGTCCCTTTTTGGATGTTTAAAATGATTAATCCCTTCAATCAAAGAAATAATAAGTATAAGACTGCTCATTCAGCTGCAATAAAGCAAAATAATGCGATTATAACAATTATCCAAAACAAAAACAAATAATTTCACTCGAGTTAGATTGTTTTCTAGACAAGAATCATTCTGTTAAAGATATCAGGTCCTTAAATTACGTTCATTATTAAGTGAAATAATCATGGTTGTCATGTTGATGGATTTGACTTGAATAAATGAAAAAATAATTTTTAATGATGGCATTCACTTAGTGATTTAATTTTGTCATTAAGTTTCATTAACATATTGACAGCTACAGTAGTTTTCATGACTCTGGTTTAAAATCGAGTTTAGTGTTTTGTAGTATAATTAACATTTGTAGATGTAGTGTATACTAAACATCGAAAAAATTTCCAATCACTAGATGCGAGTTATCTTGTTGCTGGCAGTCAATATGTTAATTAAGTTGACAAACTCCTTTTCAAAATCGAATTTAACATATAAATATAAATATATACAAATCTATACATTGTAAAAGTCAAGTTTGGAGAATAATGAAGTGATTGAATTATAACAAGATGTGCTTCACACAAAATATATATGAATTCTTTTAAAGATACTGTTTTTACACCTTCTTGTTGATGTTTAAATTTAGATATAAAAATTGTTTTAGGCTTTCAGATATTTTCATCACACCATATTCGACTGTAGATAATCTAAATTGATATCATCCCACGGTTCCAGATAAGTTTTCAAAAACTCTTCAACTGAATCCGTATTCCACTTGTCAATAGCTAAAGTCTCAACAATGTTCCCTTCTTTGTCCAACAATTTAATTATCGGATCTATACCTCTCACGTAACGAATAGTTAAATTGGGAAACTTGGCCGGTCTCTCGCTTTTTATGAACGCTTCTATCTGTGGATACGCTCCAAACTTGCAGGTACAAACCTCCAACCTTGCTTTTGCGTATTTCTTAGTGATTTCTGGAGTGTCATCTTTGCTGCAGCATTCATAGCAAGAATCCCTGAAAAAGAGGTGATGGTCATGAATTCTGACAAATATATACCGGTTTGTTTAACTGGTTGTGATTTAAGAATTTGTACCGGAAGAAAAAAAACGGAGACGTAGGAAAACTCACTTTAATTCGTCTAATTTGAAATCGGTTAATTGATCACAAACAGAACATAATAAGTTGTTCTTGTTAAAACCTAGCGATGAACAATCTTCCGAAGAGAATTCAGCTAACGATCCATATAAATGACTAGTTAAAAATAAAAATAAATAAGTTGAGAATAATTTACTGGACTCCATTTTGATTCGGTAGGAATGGACTCGGGTGAGGGGGTATAGCGGAGGCAGCGCAGTCAGGTTGTCCAACTTAAATTTTTTTAAATGTCCGTATCCGAGGAGCTGAGGAGAAAAAATTTTTTTTCCGATGTTTAGATTGTAACTTCACGTCAGTCAATCACTCGTCCACGTAGAATATATAAAGAAAGTCATTAATCAGATCTTCGTCAATAAGTCGGGGAACGATTTAATCGGTATTAATAGGTTTAACGAGAAGTAATTAATTTAGGGAAATAACTCGAGTTTCTGAAAGAGCACTCGATCTGGGGTCTTTCACTTGTTTGCACAGGAAATTCTTGGTAACGCGAAACTCTTAGGAAAAACAAAAAAAGGAAAATTTTAAAAACTAAAAATAAAAATGTCAGACTGGGAAACTGTTACTATTTTACGGAAAAGACCTCCGAAAGCTTCTGCTATGAAGACGGAACAGGTAGCTATTTCGTAATCGTCACACCTTTTGTTTTATTAATAAAAATAATTTAAGCTCTCATTCTCCCAGTTCTTCCATTTGCTGCACCGTAATGGTTTCGCCATTTCTCTAATACTTTTGAATTAAATTTGAATTGTTTTCCTATCAAATATGATTATTCGGTGAGATTGATTAGATTAAATTCGTATTTTGTTTGTATTGGTGTTTGGAGAATGAATTTAACTGATGAAAGTTTTTGTGTTGTGTTGATTTGAGTGTTTGAAATTTTTTTTTCCTTTTGTAGTGATGAATTATTAATTAGGTGATTTTAATTGTCGTGTTTAGGCCATCAATGCAGCGAGACGTCAGGGAGCTGTTATTGAAACTCAGCAAAAATGTAAGTTGTTGATGAGATTCATGAGGGCAGCAAATTTGTTTTGTTGGTCTTGCTCTTTCACTTGAAGAAATTTTTTTTTGTTGTTATTATAACAGATGGTGGAGGACAGAATAAGCAACATGTGGTTACTAAAAGCATAGCTAAATTAGATCGAGAGACTGAAGAATTGAAGCATGAAAAAATCCCACTCGATATGGGGAAGCTGATTCAGCAAGGAAGACAGGCAAAGGGATGGTCTCAGAAGGAATTGGCAACTGTGAGTAGATGATGTGGGCTGATGAAACCTTCCTTGGGCCTTGATACAAAAATGGTTGATTGAGGTTGATGTTCAATTTAAATTTAATTGAATGATAGTTTTGGGTTGGTTTTGCTAATTAAAGTTTCGAATATTATGCTTGAGACACATTGTTTAAAAAATATTTTAAGTGAATCCTTATCAAGATTCATGTTATGGTTTTGGTGAATGATTTGAAGACTCATGATAGGAACTGTTAGTGTTGTAATTGAAGTTGCTCTTTGGTTTTAGAAAATAAACGAGAAACCACAAGTTATCAACGATTATGAGGCTGGGCGTGCAATACCAAATCAAGCAGTACTCGGAAAAATGGAAAAGGCTCTCGGTATGTCAAATTGAAGTTTGATTGTCACACTCACACACACAACTGGTAGATAATTGCAAGTCAGATACTAGTGAGCTTGATTAGTAAGCTCAGATGAACAGTTTTTATTTCATAAGTATTGCACACTGTAGATCTTGCTTTGCTTTAGAATTTGAAAGGAACCTGAGAACAGATGTGCTTTGGAAACCTTAATTCGATTGTGTAATAGATGGGAGAATATTATTCATGAGTGTGTAGGCATTGTTAATTGCAGAAGTGGTTGGTAAAAGTGTGCAGTACTTTTGGAATGAATTATTAGTGGCCTGCATCACTTATCGAAGATTTCTTCCTACAATGATGTACATAAGTTCTGAATTGGAACTTTTTGAATGGAAATGTGCACAACTTTTGAATTGAAATAATTATTATAGTGTGCATTAATTTTGAAATGAGGGGATTTAGTTAGTGTGCATTATTTTTGAAATTAACTCTTTGTGCAGTTAATGAAATGAATTCCCCTCGAAAGCATGCACTATTTTAGAAATAACGACTCCATGAGGGTGTGCATTACTTTTGAAAATGGCACAATATTAATGCAGTGAACGTGTATCCACATTGAACGCATTCAGGATAAAATTGTGCATCACTTTTGAAATGAGATCCTGATGATAATCAGTTCTGAATTGCAACTTTTCCACGAAAGTGTGCATTATTTATGAAATGAAATAATCATGTTAGCGTGCATCACTTTTGAAATGAGATATGAGTTAGTGTGCATCACTTATGAAATGACCACTTTCGTACAATGATCGCATTCTGGATGAAAGTCTGAAATCAACTCCTATCATCCTGCAATATTTATGTAATGAATTTCCCAAGGAAGTGTGCATCACTTTTGAAATGAGCTTTACTAGAAACATGTCCATCGCCATGATACTTCCTCAAATGTTATTAATGACTCCCAAGTAGTTGATAAATTCAAATCAGAGAGGAAGAGGATGTGATGACAGGATTTGTGTGAATTCATTTCAGGAATTAAACTCCGTGGAAAGGATCGCGGCAAGGCATTATTGCCCCCTGGGACAACTGGTCGCTAGTTGACAATGTCCTCGGGGGCTCGAAACGGAAGAAAGTAAATTGAAAAGAGTCACCGAAACGAACTGTTATAACCAAGACGACCAGAAGAGGAGAATGAGAGGAAGAGGATGATATTAAAGAAGATTGTCAACGGCAAAGGAAATAACATAAAAAAGAAAACACACACACACTCAAAAAGCAATGAATTCAACAACACTCTGCTGCCACGACGCCTTTATAACGTGACACCACAACGAGAAATAAAAATTTTTAAAGAGAGACATTTAGAAAGTAAAGATGGCTGCATTTTTAATGACTTAGTACTAAAAAATGGCTTTAAGCTTAATAACTCTTAGTTTGTAGTCTTAACTGTTCTGGATTTGGAAATTTTTGGGAACAGGAACCCTTTTTTCTTAGAAAGCTTGAGTTGTCATTTATAAGCTCTGGGGAGGGAGTTGGTTACCATCATCAACCAAACGGAAGGAAGCTTATGAAGCTTATAACATGAACCCTGTTGGAACACCCATACAGACTTGGTGACCATTATTCTGTGTTCATCGATGAAACTTGTCTGTCGAACAGGTTCCTTCTTGAGGGGGTGATGGGTGGGGGTTGGGGGTTGGTGTCAGGATTCTAAATCGCATTCATTCCTGTGTGTAGCACACTCTTGTTCATGTCAAGTCATTCGATTAATAGATATTGTTACAATATGGTCTTAGAGCTTTTTTCTTCTATATTATTAACGGTTTCATTATATTTATATTAATATTATCGTTTTGTGTAAAACTTATCGTCGTCATGTATTCGGAGTAGTAGTTTTCTTTTCTAGTTTTTCCTTCGGGAACATGTAAGCGAAACGCTGTATTTTTTAGTGAATCAATAATACTATATATGATAGGTCTTTTGGTTCGTTAAAAGAAAGAAAAAGTTTTTTTTTATTATTATTATTAATATTAATATATACTAGACGAGGAGGGTTTGTGTTGTTGTGTTGTCAGCTCTGTCTCATCCTGATTTGTGTCCTTTGTTGTTCTCTAAAACGTTGTTTTGTCTTGTTGACTAAAATTTTTTGGTTTTAGTGTGAAATCATTTGAGATAGACGTTATTTAACTCTTGTTTAGTTTTTAGAATGACCCACTGGTGGTCACCCCCGTACCAGAATGTGAATTGACCCTCGGTGAGTCGGTGTTTTGGCCCATCTGGATGTGGTGAACTGTGACTTAGTTATAAAGTCAGTTGGTCAGATGAGGATGTTGCGTGACTCGCCGGTGGGTCACGTTGAGATTCCTTCATTGATTCATTCGGGTATTAAGGTGATTACTGTGACAAAATGCAGTGTAACTGTTATGGTAGTGACTCTTGTTTCTCATGAAGTTACTTATAAAATTGTGCAGTATTTTTGAAATGGAATTGGTACAAAACATTTTGTTTGAATGAATTGAAGCATAAGGCCTTTGTTAAACTGTGCATTAATTATGAAATGAATACCTCTTGAAGTCTGTAACCTCATGAAAACTGAATGTTAGTGTGCAGTATTTATGAAATGAGATTCTCACGAAAGCGTGCATTACTTTGAAATAAGGGGGTCTACAAGAACTTTTGAAATCAACTCCTACAATCGTGCAATATTAATGAAATGAAATCGAGAAGAAACCTTTTTGAATGAATTCTGGGTTATGGTGTGCATTACTTTTGAAACGAACTCTTTCTAAGTTCCATCTTAAGTGTGCACGATTTATGAAAGCCTTTGTTAAACTGTGCATTAAATATGAAATGAACAGCTCTTGAAGTATGCATTTCTTGACAATGAATCTTTTGTAATAGTGTGCAGGATTTATGAAATAAGATTCCCACGAAAGTGTGCATTATTTCTGAAATAAGGCGGCCATGGGAGTGCTCATTACTTTTGAAATCAGTCGCTTGTGCAATATTATTGAAATGAAATGTACATGAAACCTTTTCTTGATTGGATTCTGGGTTATAGTGTGCAATACTTTTGAAATGAACTCTTTCTAAAAGAACGTTCTAAGTGTTCACGATTAGTGAGATATCCTCTTTGATAAACTGTGCATTAATTATGAAATGAATACCTCTTCAAGGGTGCATTACCTGAACACTGAATCTTGAATGTAATAGTGTGCAGTATTTATGAAATGAGGTTCCCTACATGACATGAGATGAACTCTTTCTAAGTTCCTCTTAAATGTGCAGGATTTATGAAATGAGATTCCCACGAAAGTGAGTGTAAATTACTCTTATTATTGAAATGAGGACTCTATGGGAGTGTGCAATACTTTTGAAATTGATTCTTTTGTACAGTTGGACAATGTTATTACAGTATAGCCTATAACTTTCCCTTATTTCGTTCGGGGGTGTTTAAGGGTAGCTAGACACTGTTGATGAAATGAATTCTTCACGAAAGTGTGCATTATTTTTGAAATAAGGCGACCATGGGAATGCTCATTACTTTTGGAATCAATCACTTCTAAAGTTGTGCAATATTATTGAAATGAAATCGATACAAAGCATTTTCTTGAATGAATTCTGGGTAGTAGTGTGCATTAGTTTTGAAACGAACTCTTTCTAAGGTCCTTTATGAAATGCACTACTTGAAAACTGAATTTTGAATGTAACAGTGTGCAATATTTATGAAATGAGATCCCCACGAAAGCGCGCATTATTTTTGAAGTAGTGGGACCATGGGAGTGCTCATTACTTTTGTAAGCAACTCCTACAATTGTGCAATAATAATGAAATGAAATTGACACAAAATCTTTTCTCAAATGGATTCTGAAACTGTGCATTACTTTTGAAATCAACTAGTTCTGCAATATTTATGTGGTGGCTTTCTCAAGACAGTGTTTTGAAATTTGAGTTCTCGTTATAAATGAACAGGACTTATGACATATAAATATTCTCACAACTGTGCAGGACTTATGAAACCTAAGGTACTTGAGAAAGAACAAATCTGTCACACTTTTAATAATAATTTATTAATCATTTTTATGTCTTATAATATTTGTTGGTCCTCTGTGGAAATTTGGCACTGATGAGCCAACTACACACTCGAAGAACATGTCCCATGAATTCAGTTGCAAAATGAAAATTTGATCTCTTGTCTTAACTTCTGTTTTAATGAATCAAATAACAAGTTGAAATCTCAACAAGGCAGGTAACAGATCCAGTGATTGATTGATTGATTGATTGATTGATTGAGAATCGAATCAAGTTTCAGTGGCGACCTTTTGTTTCAAATACTGACTGATAGCCTCCATTGGATTTGTTTGAAAATTCTTATCGTCTAATATCCTTCTAAACATTTTCACATCAGATGACCTGAAAATATTATTTGCAACATTTTATTCAGGTTCCATTGGGTTATGGTGTTGATGGAAAATTTGAACCCCCTACAGCATTGGTACTCAAACTGCAGCACATCAAGCTTTATTGAGTGCCCCGGTGGAAACCGACTGAGAGAAAATTTGTGGAAGGTCGATTGTGCAGTGTTAAGTCTGATCTATAGTGCCTGATGGGCTTGTGCTCAGAAACTGCTAACATTGCTCGCCTCAATTTGTGTCAGGCAATATACAGAAAAGACATACAGAAACAGACTGATAGATGTACATACAGATGATGCTCTGAGGGTGGACTGTATGAGTCAAAAGCCAGACTTGTAAAATTTTTTTTGGTAAGTTTTGGGGCCCAGTCCCAATGGTTACAATGAAAATTTGGCCTGGGAAGGGAAAGCTTGAGTACCAAGGCCCTACAGCATCTTGTTACACCTAATCATCAGTCTTGTGAGATAGACAACACAATCACAAAACACAAAACTGATTAATCATAAACCTACTGTTGTCTCAGTCTTTGTTTCGCTTTCAATACTCCCTTCTTCACTTTAGTCTTCGGTTTCTCCAACTTCCTTCTCGAACTGTCAACAGCAAGTGATTGCAATGATGGCAGTGCTTCCAAAAGGGAACTCATATCACCTCCCAACACCTTCTTCTGTTTCTTCATTTTCTTCTTCATCTTTGAACTCTGCATCACTTGTTTGGCAACCTCAAGTTCTGGAAAAACCAAAACAGGAAACCAACATTACAAAAACCAAACAACCCACAAAAACTTTGGTTAATCAAACTCAAACCCACTTTTCATGAACCTTTCATGCCTCAACTTCTGTTTTTCCTTCTTCGGCAAATGTCTTTCTTCCTCTTTCAACTCTTTTCGACTTTTCGTCGACACGACACTTCTCACGTCCAGATCATCTGGAAGTTTCTTGGTGAGTTCATCCCAGGAGATGTCAATACCGGCGAATATGTTCTCACTGCTTTTAAATAAATTTTCACTAGGCGGTGCTGACTCCGTTTTAGTATCAGCCTCAGGTAGATTATTCAGCGATTTACTTTTCTTAAGACTTATATGATATTTCTGTCTAAGCTTTCTAACTTTTCCCATTTTTGTTGATGAAAAATAAAAATTCAAACCCAACCTACAGCACAAAATTGTTTTCATTAATTAATTATTCAAATAACAAAACAATACACACGGAATTATATACATCGTATAAATATATAATTATACCTTATATCTGTTATAAAATAATTACAAGTCAACAATTATTCTAGAAGATATAATTTGAAATAAATAAAGTTTGGGGCTAACATTTGAATAACACAATTCCACGAGACTGTGACAACGACAACCGTTGCCAACCTTTGAAAAATTAATTCCCAGCTCGAATTTCCAATATGGCGTCCAAGTCGTTTACGTTGTGTTTGACCGTTGGGAAAAGTTTTTTTGAGGATTATTAATATCGAAAGACGAATTTATATATTTAGTATATTATAATATATTTTTTCTTTATTTCGCTAGGAGGTATTAATGGAGTACTTCGTCCTTCTTCTTCTTCTTCATCATGGCGACTGAGTCAGAGTCCATGTGATACCAGGAGGAGATAGATTTCGAGTTGTATGAAGTTTTCTTCCTAATACTGAGGTAGCAAATAGTTAATTTGAGTATAAGATAAGTAGTATAGTAGTATAAGTGGTCTTTTGGTTTACACGAGATGCATAGAAAAACGTTGAAATTGGGAAGTTATACTAAAATGACAAAGTAAGTTTATTTTATCTAAGGAATGATTAGTTTGTTAGTGGTTGGAATAAATAGATAGATAGATAAAATTAACGGTACAATTCAAACAACAGAGAGAAATGCAGAATGAAGAGTTGGATGAGAAGTTAAGGAAAAATGTTACGAAAATCCAAAGACGGAAAGGTGGTAGAGCTTCAGGCAGGGTGGTTTCCCTAAAATCCTGAGAGAGTCAGTTTCTTCGACGACTTGTTTACTCATGTCTGATGCTGTCGCGTTTAATCAGAAGGTCCACTTGTGTCCACTTCCTTTTCTACTTTTTCTATTCTACACTTCCTCTCTTTCACTTTTGTTTCCTCTCCTTAAATTTCTACTTTCCCTCATTCTAATAGCTAAACACTGACATGTAGCTCTACTTGGCTACTACTGTTCGCCACTCTATTACTAGTTCAGGAGTTAAGGTAGCTTAGTCCCACCAAAGACTCTGTTCTAGATAAATTGGTTAAACAAAATTTTCGGTTTGTCCATTTCTAGTACCCGCCACCACCACCACCTATCACGAGAAGACTGCGGCGGAACCATATTCTACGATGATGACGAAGTGGAAGCTCGTTTCCGTTTCAGACCAAAAGGAAACCAACGGCTGACGACGTCCTTGACACTCCCGACGATGAAACACGTTCAGTTTGGTATAACGGAAGCTCGAAGACAGCCAAACGGGAATAACTTCAACCTTTGGTGAATTCCATAAATTATTTATTGATTATGTCAAATTATTATTTTTAATTAGAAAATAAATTATATTTTAAAACTGAGTGTCTTTGTCTTTTCTATTTACATCCTTATCACTTAAATCGCTGTTGTTTATATTTTTGAAAGTAAGAGTTTAAACCTAGGTCTAGTCTTCTGAGCGGGTGAATTTAGTTCTGCAAACATCTTCCTGTCGAACAAATAAATTTCATAACCCTCAGTGTGTTGAAATTAGCCTAAATACTGTTTGGAAGACGTCAGGAAAATCTCTGAAAAGCTGACGATTCTTTGCCTTCAGATATCTCCTTAATATCACGTAAAAGGAGGTTAAAAACAACCGTTGTAGATACCTAATTCCCCTGCAGAAATCCTACAGAAACGAGTACTCTCCTGTATTGCAAATTGCCTAAACGAATATTCTGCAGGAGTTCGCAAAAAGTGAAAAAGTTGAGAAAATCGACGATTTTTGGCTCCTGGTATCAGGCAAACATGATACTCGAGGAGGTTAAAACTCTTCGTTCGAACTTAGTTCCAACTTCCTCCACCAGGTTTGACTCCTCGTAAACCACTCCTACACCATACCTTCCGCCATTGTTCCTAATTGGTTTACAAAATGGCTTCCTCAAAACTGTTGATAAGGAGTATGTGTCTTGGTATTTGGCTTATCTTCGTGTTCAAATAGCCTTTTTTAACGTACCAAAAAGACAAAAAAGGTGTATTAAGGTATTTAGCAGCAAAAGAAGACACAAATGCTGACGTATCAAGAAATTTATATTGAAAAATGTCTGAAACACAACAATTATCGTTCGGATTTGAGAATTTTCAAACGTGTCATGACAATCATGTGAAAGCTTTTTGGGCATTACACCACTGAGGTGAAATTTTTGGGATCAACAGAATTTTTATACAAGTCCAAACAATACCGGACGTTGTGCTTTTATCACAGCTGAATACGTCCTAAAATGGAGTTTGATTTCAATCCGAATTACATACTGAAAGTGTGCAGTGTTTTTGAAATGACTGCTAGAAGGCACCGCGCAATGTTTATAGAATTCAATATTCAGTAGAAACCATTTCATAAATATTGCACATCGCCTGAAAAATTTACCTCATAAATACTTCACACATATATTGAGGCTTCATTTTGTGAGAAACTAATTTCTTTATCGCACACTTTCTTGGGTAATCTGTGTTAGAAATACGACTGTTGGACATTAGAAGGCGTCAGCAATTTTAAAATAAATCCTCTGAGCAACCCACGACTTTGGGCTTCAGGTATTAGAGAATAGAGAAACGTAAAAGGTTCTCATTTACATAGAAAAGTACCATTAATACTTGTAAGTTCCCCTGCAGAAATCCTACAGAAATGTACTCTCCTGTATTGAAAATTGCCTAAACGAATATTCTGCAGGAGTTCGCAAAAAGTGAAAAAGTTGAGAAAATCGACGATTTTTGGCTCCTGGTATCAGGCAAACATGATACTCGAGGAGGTTAAAACTCTTCGTTCAAACTTAGTTCCAACTTCCTCCACCAGGTTTGACTCCTCGTAAACCACTCCTACACCATACCTTCCGCCATTGTTCATATTCGGTTTACAAAATGGCTTCGACAAAATTGTTTATAAGGAGTTTGTGTCTTGGTATTCGGCTTATTTTCATCTCAAAATAACCTTTCTGACGTACCAGAAAGGCAAAAAAGGGAGTATTAATGTATTTAGCAGCAAAAGAAGTTACAAATGCTGACTTATCAAGAAATTCATATTGTTTATTCAGATTTGAGCTTTTCGCTGTTATAACAATGAATGAGAGTAACGCTGAACGTTTTCCTATCAAGATCAGATTCTGAGGCTGACAAGATAATTTTAGACAAGTCCTAACATGTTCCGGACGTTTTGCTTCCTTTTCATGCCTGAATACATCCAGAACCGAGGTTTAATTATGATTATATGAATTCATGTACTTCATTAACTCTGAATGAAAGTGTGCAGTATTTATGAAATGGGTTATAAAACCCTGTTGGCAATTTTAATAAAACCGATTCTTTAAGGCCATGTGCAATAATTATGAAATTCGATCTCCAGTAGTAACCACCATCCACTAAATACTTAACTGTCGGTTGAAGTATTCATTTCATAAATATTGCACACTTTCTTGGGTAATTCATGTTAGAAACATTGCCCGTAGAAGACGTCAGCAATATTGAATAAATATCCTTTGAAAAGTTGACGATTCTTTGGCTTCAGATATCCCCTAAATATCATGTTAAAGTGGCTATAATTCACTATAACTGGTACCTAATTCCCCTGCAGAAATCCTACAGAAACGAGTACTTTCCTGTATTGCAAATTGCCTAAACGAATATTCTGCAGGAGTTCGCAAAAAGTGAAAAAGTTCCGAGAAAATCGACGATTTTTGGCTCCTGGTATCAGGCAAACATGATACTCGAGGAGGTTAAAACTCTTCGTTCAAACTTAGTTCCAACTTCCTCCACCAGGTTTGACTCCTGTAAACCACTCCTACACCATACCTTCCGCCATTGTTCCTAATTGGTTTACAAAATGGCTTCGACAAAATTGTTTATAAGAGTTTGTGCCTTGATGCAAAGTTTATTTTCATCTCCAAATAACCTTTCTTATCATATTATAAAGAAGATAGAAGTGTTGATGCCACGAAATTTATTTCAACAATGGGAAAGGCGACGTGGTACAGTGTAGATGAATAAGAACTGTATTACAGTCCATCATGTAAGATTTAAAGGATACGTGGAACTGTAGAAGTGCTGTATTAATTGTTATCTTATCATACGCCAGGAAGACATGTCAGAAATATATTATTAGTTACTATTATTATGAAATTGAATCTTCTGATTGTTCTATTCTCTTTTGAGGTCAGGCTACCCCGAATTTTCATACGAAGGCAGGTCAAAACAGAACAATCCTTGGAACTGAACCCAAGTCGAAAAGTGACGAAACGTTTGGAGTAAGAGCAGTATAAATGTTATCTTATTGGGCCCAAAATTTCACCCCAATGCGTCAATTGTCAAAGATTTTAACATTAGTGTCATTTAAGGTAACAGCCGCGAATATCCCAAATTCGAACATTCATTGTTATGTTCCTGACGTTTGTTCAAATTTAAATTTCTTGAGCATTAATGTATCTGTCTTTTATTTGCTGCTAAATGCCTTAATACTCCCTTCTGTCGCCTTTCTGGTACCTTAAGAAAGGCTATTTGAAAATGAAGATAAGCCAGAATACCCAGACGTGAAGCCCTTATAAACAATTATGCGGATGCCATTTTGTAAACCAATTATGAAAAATGGCGGAAGGTATGGTGTAGGAGTGGTTTAGAGGAGTCAAACCTGGTGGAGGAAGTTGGAACTAAGTTTGAACGAAGAGTTTTAACCTCCTCGAGTATCATGTTTGCCTGATACCAGGAGCCAAAAATCGTCGATTTTCTCGGACTTTTTCACTTTAGAACTCCTGACAGAAATTTCGTTTAGGCAATTTGCAATACAGGAGAGTACATTTCTGTAGGATTTCTGCAGGGAATTAGGTATCAGTAGTAGTGAATTTTATCCTCCTCTATCACGAAATATGCGAGATATCTGAAAGCCAAGAATCGTCAGCGTTTTAGAGAATATTTCTTTGGAATTGCTGTCGTCTTCTAATGTGCAATGTTTTTAATATGGATAACTGAAGAAAGTGTGCAACATTTACGAAATGAATACTTCAACGGATAGTTAATACTTATGACACGGTGGTTTCAACTTGAGATCGGTTTTCATAATTATTGCGTGGCCTTGAAGAATTAGTTTTAATAAAATTGGTAACAGGGTTGTAGAGCGTATTTCATAAATACTGCACACTTTCACTGAGAGTTAATGAGATACATGAATTCTTGGAGTCGAAACCAAAACCTCGTTTCTGAGTGTATTCAGCTGTGAAAAAGAAGCAAAACGTCCAGAACATGTTAGGACTTGTCTAAAAGTTCTCTTGTTAGCCCCAGGAATTTGACTCGAGCCTCATAATAAGAAAACGTTCAGCGTAACTGTCATTTAACGTAACAACAGCGGAAACCTTAAATCTGAATAAACAATAATTGTTGTGTGTGGGAGGTTTGCTCAAATATAAATAAATGTCTTGATACAACAGTATTTCTGTCTTCTTTTGCTGTTGAATTCCATTTATTCCCCTTTTTCTGTTGTTCTGGTACGTTAAAAAGACCAATTGAAAAGGAAGATAAGCTAAATACCAAGACACATAGTCCTTATAAACAATTTTGTCGAAGCCATTTTGAAAACCAATTAGGAACAATGGCGGAAGGTATGGTGTAGGAGTGGTAAACATGGAGTCAAACCTGGTGGAGGAAGTTGGAACTAAGTTTGAACGAAGAGTTTTAACCTCCTCGAGTATCATGTTTGCCTGATACCAGGAGCCAAAAATCGTCGATTTTCTCGGACTTTTTTCAACTCCTGCAGATTTTTCGTTTAGGCAATTTGCACTACAGGAGTGTAGTCATTTCTGTAGGATTTCTGCAGAAGAATTAGGGTATCTACAATGGTGGATTTAACCTCCTTTAACGTGATATCTAGGAGAAATCTGAAGGTAAAGAATCGTCAGCTTTTCAGAGGATATTTATTCAATATTGCTGACGAGTAATGTTTCTAACATGGATTACACAAAAAGTGTGCAATATTTATGAAATGAATACTTCAACCGACAGTTAAGTATTTATGAGATGGTGGTTTCTACTGGAGATCGAATTTCATAATTATTGCACATGGCCCTAAAGAATCGATTTTATTAAAATTGCAAACAGGGTTTATGACCCATTTCATAAATACTGCACACTTTCACTCAGAGTTAATGATACATGAATTTATAATCAAATTAAACCTCGGTTCTGGATGTATTCAGGCATGAAAAGGAAGCAAAACGTCCGGAACATGTTAGGACTTGTCTAAAATTATCTTGTCAGCCTCAGAATCTGATCTTGATAGGAAAACGTTCAGCGTTACTCTCATTCATTGTTATAACAGCGAAACCTCAAATCTGAATAAACAATATAAATTTCATGATACGTCAGCATTTGTGACTTCTTTTGCTGCTAAATACCTTAATACTCCCTTTCTTGCCTTTCTGGTACGTCAAGAAAGGTTATTTTGAGATGAAATAAATTACAAGGCACAAGCCTTATAAACAGTTTTGAGGAAGCCATTTTGTAAACCAATTAGGAACAATGGCGGAAGGTATGGTGTAGAGTGGTTTACGAGAGTCAAACCTGGTGGAGGAAGTTGGAACTAAGTTCGAACGAAGAGTTTTAACCTCCTCGAGTATCATGTTTGCCTGATACCAGGAGCCAAAAATCGTCGATTTTCTCGACTTTTTTCACTTTTTGCGAACTCCTGCAGAAATCTTCGTTTAGGCAATTTGCACTACAGGAGAGTACTCATTTCTGTAGGATTTCTGCAGGAGAATTAGGTATCTACAATGGTGGATTTAACCTCCTTTAACATGATATTTAGGGGATATCTGAAGGCAAAGAATCGTCAGTTTTTCAGAGGATATTTGTTCAAAATTGCTGACGCCTCCTACAGTGGAATGTTTGTTCGAGTTACTACTGCATTGCTCAATAATATGCATATACTTAGGTGACCTTGTACAATTTTGTACTCACCTCTGATTACAATCCGAGCTCAGACGCTGTGGAAATTTATAGGTGAGCTCTGTTATCACTCCGAGCTCCGACCCCGTGAAAAATATCACAAAAGCTCTGTTTAGGGAATGTTTAGGTTAGCTTTGATGTCACTAGTACGAGCTCCCATCCTGTGAAATTTTTGAGGTGAGCCTTTTCAGGAATGAAATGATACAGGTAAGAGACCTATCAACCGTCAACCTGTACCCTGCCCTGTTTCTGTATACATACCCTCTCCAACAGAACTAACCAAAAGGCCAACCTGAAAGTGGTCATATAAGGGAAAAGGACAACAGAAAGGTCTTCCAAGGACACAAACAAACAAAACCAAAAGACAACCAATCACATTCTTATCACATTTATAATTTCTTTGTAGAAGAATATATTTTACAATTTTGTTTGTAGGCAACAAAATACAAATTTCTTCTTCTTCCTCTACAGCATCATCATCACATTTTATATTAATAATAATATTTAAGAAACAGTCATATTTTTAAAATTTCAATCTTAACATTTAAATTCATTAAAATCTGGAAATGTGGGGGTGAACTTATCAAAGCACCCCAAAAAACAGAAAAGAGAAGAATTCATACAGTAAATAAATTATATACAGGAACAAAAACGTCTTATTCCTATAACACATGCATTTGTTAAGCTTACAAGTAGCTGACATGGATTCAATTATCCAGAAACGGGGTGAAGGGGTTGGAAAGAAATCTTTGGTAACTTGGAAAACTTTCGAACTACGAAAACAAAAGAAAATTCTAGAAAAGGAAGTGAAGACAGGAAAAATGTCTGAGAATTGACACTGATCTTTGGTAAGCAGCGACTAGTGAGCGCCCTTGCGCAAAACACCACACTCCAGGGCCTCCGGAAGGACGGAAGACCTTGGGGGGAAGTACAGTCGACCGGAAATAGGTTGACTGACCGTTTAGGTTGTTTTCGTTTCCGGTGAACTCGATTTAACCTCTTTGGACTTGTCCTCTTCCGGCGTTACCATCACCGAATGAAAGGAAGCAATTCCGCCCAGTAGGAAATACGTCACCATGGAACCTTTCCCTTTGACCTGAATCGACCCTCGACATTTCAGCGGATAACCTCTCACCGAGAGTATGTCGTAGACCTCTTGAGTGACTTGGATGTTGTCCAGAACGCCTGTCGAGTCCATTCGTGAAGCCACGTTCACGGCGTTCCCCCAGATGTCGTATTGGGGTTTCCTCGCACCGATGACACCCGCGACGACGGGACCGATGTTGATTCCTACAACAACCAAATCGTTAACCCATCCATCCATCCATCAACCACCCCTTCCCACCCAATCAGACCATCCCTTACCGATTCGAATCCTGAAATTGTTGAAGGAATGTTCGTTGACTTCGGCAAGCTGCTCACGGATCTTGAGAGCATAGTCAGCCATCGCTGTCACGTGTCGGTAATTCTTGAGATCGCACGTGGTTTTCGTGAGCCCTGGTCAACAAAACAACCGTTTACTTTGAAACTGGTACAAATCCATTTTCTATTCCTTCGACTAAACTATAACCCTCGCAGATGGGCCCTCAATTGAACGTTTTATATTATTTACACCAAATCGGACAGTGGTTCTTCTTATCTGTCGATAAATCAAAACAAAAACCCGATCGCCTCCCTCCAGAGAACAAAAAGCTTCGTTTCCCTGCCTCCAATGTTCTCACAATGAAATCCCATGTCTTCTTACATTTCTCACCCCTTGAATATAATTTTCAATTACTCATAAGATAACCCGATATACTCATATAATTTAAATACGGCGACCCATCATCTTATTATCTAAAATATATATAAATAAATCTAAGATGATGTATTTTGTACGTATTTACCAACCGGTGACTATTTCTTTTTAGAATTCTCATAGGGTTGATTAAATGAGACAATCAGCGACTTTATTGAAAATATTCCGGGACTAATTATTAATAAATAAATCTCGAGTCTAATGACCCAATCTATCCCTACATTTCTAAATTTTGGGTTTTAGGAGGAAGATCCAAACATGGCTCACCAACCCTAAGAACAATTGCTGACAAAGAGACAGAAACAGCAGGATAGAGTTAGGTTAGTGAAATGGTTATGGATGCGAATACTCTTGGGTATCCAGTATAAATCTAGTAATACAGTATAAATACATT
Source organism: Columbicola columbae (assembly GCA_016920875.1). NCBI lineage: Eukaryota > Metazoa > Arthropoda > Insecta > Psocodea > Philopteridae > Columbicola > Columbicola columbae. Next base: position 9,258,391 of record JADMLL010000012.1, read on the forward strand.
AAATAAAAGGTTTAAGGAGGTGGATTTAGAGGCAGAGTGGAGGTGCGGAAACTTGAGGACAACAGTTAAAAGGAAGCTATGGACTACAGACAGGGAAAGGAAGTCCTTAGGACCTTTGAGGAAGACAGGTACGGCGGAGGGGAGGGGGGAAAAAGTACAGATAAGAGGATACAGACTGGCATATCATATAGTAACCACTGAATGAGGATGGCTGCACACCAAAGACAATACCATTCAGGAGAGATTGGAGAGGTAGGTAGGGTTAGGTCAGGAAGGGAGGGAAGAAGGAATAGCTTTCCAATAGCTAACCAGAACTACTCGCAAGTGATCAGTAAAGTTTATGAGTAGTCAACTCCCAACAGTATAAGAACAACGAATAAACTTTATGTCAATTTAACCGACCGAGTTACCCAGTTACTATCCCAGAACCTTAGTTTTAGGAGCAGACATTCTCCAAATACTCACTACAAAGTAAATTAATATCAAAAGAAGTAGTATAGTCTGTAGTGTTGAACTCACTACACCGATTAGAAACACAAAACCCCCAACACACCACAAGAAAAAATGTCAGAACCAAATCCAACAAAAAAATTCGAACTCAAAACGACCACCTAGCGGCATAAATCGGAACTATCACCCCATCGTGTCATTAGCACGAAAATTCCGTTAAATCGAACACCGAACACAGCCGATCGAATTCAAAACAAACACGAACTTCAAAAAGCTCTTCCGATTAAAGCCTCCAAAATACTTTAATTTAATTAAACTACATCAGAATCGCTCATTTCCATAATTAAATTGCAATTAAATTGATTAATTAAAACAAAAACTCCTCGAATCGACATAATTCAGGTTGATGGTTCTATAGACCCATTCGCAAAATTATTTTCTTCAAAGAATTAAAAATTGACCAGAATCTCCTTCAAATCACACGGTTCTATTAATCAATAATAAGACATAAATCTGATAGTGTTACCAAACCTATGGATCAATTAAATGTTATTTATTAATAATTATTAGCCGAGTATTTTCAATAAACCGTTCAAAACCCTTGAGAAATATAAAAAGATAGAGTGACACATTTAAAATGCCTTACAAAACCATCATCTTAGATTTATTTAGGGATGCTTCCAAAACGTGAGAAGATAGGCGATAAGGTTTAAATTACAAAGGTGAGGACTATCATCTTATATTAATTTATAAAATTATATTAGGTACGGGAACTGTAAGAAAGATTAACGTTCCATATAAAATATATGGGGATGTGAGAAATAAGGGTTTTACAACCCCTATTTACAGGGTTTTGATCTAAAATGATTTCGTCCCCTAAAGCGAGACCCACATAGACCCTAGTTATACTAATCCCTTAGTCCCGTCCCCTTAGAATGACGAATGGGTCGGCGTGACCACGACCCTGGTCATGTGTATAACACGGGTTCATACTCACCAGAAGCGGCCATGTATGTGGCGCCGGTGCTTTTGATCTTCTCCACGTATTTGAACCGCTCCTGAGATAGGAGCTCGTCGAAATCGGCGATGATCTCGTTGAGAAGTCTCAGACACTCGACTCCCTCGTTGTTTCCCTCCAGTTCGACGTAGAATTCGGAGAAATTCGGAATAGACGCGAACATGATGCAGACGGAATCGCACTGTTCGTGGTAGAGCTCTTCCGTGTTCGTGCTGGAGAGGAAATGTTCGGCGACGTGAACGGGCAAGATGTTGGCGAGGAGTTTACGATTATACGCTTCCAGGTGTTCCATTTCCTCTTTCTCCTCTGCAAAGCAAAACATTTACAAAATAAGAGACCGGAAACACTGGTCCAAACATTCCACGACTCCTCCCAGCTGACATTTTCAAAAATTTATTCCCTTCAACTGTCTTCTTTCATTTTTGTTTACTTTCATTTTCCCTGTTCAAAATATTTTCCTTTTTTTGTGCGTGTGTATGTGTGACAAAATTCCGTTTTTCTCAAAACTAAATCCGAAATTCTTTTCTCTGGAAAGAACGGTGATCATGTTCAGACAACTATTCTCATCCCACCAAAACAAACTCGATCTATGGAAGGAACCGAAGATCGAAGTCCCCAAACAGGGTAAAGAACTTTGTTCGGCTTCGCTGAGAGGAATGACGGACGGGCTCATCATGGGTTTCGTCATAGGCGGAGTTTTGGGTATCATGCAGGGATGGGTGAGCGATGCCAAGACGAAGGACATGTGCATGCTATCGAGTAGTTGGGCTTTAAACGGAGCCGCCATCGGAGCCGTGGCACTAGCCGTGGGCAATACCATTCTCAACGTGGACATGTCCCCCGGAGTCTATACCGTTCGGTAACATCTTCCAGTTTAGGGTCTAATATATCACTTTTATGTCCACTTTTGGTGTCTTCTTTCTAACAATCACCAAACACTCACCAGTTGCTTGCAACTTCCAGAGAAAATCCAGCCGGTAAGTCGATTCGGTTTGCTGACTATGAATCACTAAAGCTGTCAAGAAGCAAACTAAAACAATCGGAGTCAACTGCTTCGATGTAAACAAGTAATGAGCACTGCAATATCATTAAAAATTAATTAGTCACTAAATTGATGTCCCAAACACATAAATATAAATATAAGACGTGTATAATAGTATACAACAACTCACTTGATCAGGTCGAGAAAAGCTTCCGGCATGAAAGACCAATACAACGCCAGATAGGTCACGCATACAACAGTCAAAGTGATCGCTTTCATCGGCCATGTTAGTATCTGATACACTGCGCACATGATCATGGTTAGGAGAACGGTTTGAAGCGTATACTGTAATAATATAAATGAATAAAATAAATAAATAAGTTGGTGATGTAGTGGTTAAGTCCCAGACTAAGAAGTTATAGTCGCTAAACCCAAAAAGGGGTGGGAAATGGGGTTGAAGCCCAACTATAACTATAAATGATTTGAGTGGGAGGATCAAATAAGAACAGAGACTACCCTAAAGGAAGTAGATAGCTGATAAGTCACATCATTTGTCTGTCATGCAGGTTAAAAAGCTTTCAAAGACACAATTTGGTCAGCCCTGTAATTCATCAGCAGGTACAGTAGATACAGGGGCTGGACAAACGAATGGACACACCATTTATGTAGTTAGGTTCATGTTGGTACCACTGCTACTACTACTCAGGACTTGTAAGTTTACTCAGGGCGAATTGTTGGCACTCGGTTAGCGGAAGTAATGTCTGCGACGAAAGAAGCTCAACTGTATAACGTCTCACGAGCGACAGTAGCCAGTATAATGAGAGGAAGTACCCAAAACAAGGAGAACATCATCGGCGAAGAGGACGAGGAGCTAAAGCTGACAGAGACCGACTAACTGTAAGAACTGCGACCAAACAAGACAGTAACAGTAGAACTCAACACCCACATTAGTGATACACTGTCGACAAATGTCTCTCCTCATTGGACTGAAGATGTGATGTCCTTCTGTCGTGTTCAAATCTGATGTGACTGGATGGGTTATAGTCTGAACCCATATTGAGTTAGTTGGGTTCCCAAGCCCTGTCTTGAGAAGAGGGATATCTACTACACAAAGGGCTGTGACCTTCATATTAAGTCCAAACATCAGAACGTCAAACATCCATTTCAGGGTAGCTCAATCAAAACACTAAACCCAACCTAACCCAAATCCCAGACTGTCCAAAGCCAACCCACATGAGTCACAGCTTCCAAACAAACCCAGGACCACCATCACCCAAACCCAATACGACACTTACTTCCAGCAGGTAGTAATCCTTCCGACATGCATGACTCTCAATTCCTGATATGTTTTGACATTCGTTGTAGCCTGTTAGCGTCCCCGTCGAGACAAAGATCGAAGACACGGCCAGGAGATAAATCAAGAAGATGACGACCAGACCGATGGTTTGGGGTATCGCTCTATTCACCTGCATCCTTTCCACAAGAGTTTTAAGCATTTTCATTTTGTGATTATCTTTAAGCAAAATGTAATTCAGCAGTGATATAAACGCTTCTCCCAAGACTATGAACAGCATTAACGTTGGCGAACTGAAACAAAGAAATGAATTTGAAGACGAGGAAGATCATAAATCTGAAGAAAAGTCGACGACAGTTACTCCAGAGAGAGAGTATACGAGTGATGGCGCTTACAATGACGTCATTATCAGCTGAACCAATGAGAGACAAGTGAAAATCCAGAGACTGCAAACGAAATAAGTCGCCAGCATCCTGTCCTTCTCTTTCGAATATTTGTCTTCGATGGACTTCTTCCTGAACGTGAGAAGTAGATTCCTGCAATGTTCCGACCTGAGTCTGTCTATGCTTCTCGCATCGATGGCTCTCATCAGGTATTCGTTAACTTCATCTTCCGGGTCTTTTTCTTCAGTTGTTTCCGGTTTGCCGAACCCAATCCTGACAACATCAAAAATTCGTTTTAGTGCTTTGTTCCCATTGGTTAGAACCTTTGCCGTCGGTCTACTTACTTTGAATGCTTTCCTTGTTGCGATCCATGACCCATGACCTCATCTCTTTCGAAACATTTCCGTTCATCGCGACCGGCGACGGTCCTTTCTGACTCATCGATCTTGGCGAGCTTGGAGGAACGATCAGATACGTTTCGATATTGTGATCTCTCAGGTATGCGTTACGCTCTCCTCCGTGACCAGGTTCCGTTTCGTACTCGCCATTCAAGCACGCTAGCGTTTCCTTTGTTATGTGAACCCTCCTACAAAACCATCAAAGAATTATCGCCATCATCATCACCACCCCAAACTGCATCCACTACCCCCAACACTCACCCGGGTATTCCTCCGCTTTCCATATAATTGGCCAGAGTGACGTCATTCGACCAAACGTCAAACTGCCACTTCCGCAATCCCAAAACACCGCAATGGACTCGTCCCGAATGTATCCCAACTCTCATGTTAACGTTCACGCCCATGACGTCACGAACCAACCTGTAAAAGTAGGGCGGAAGAAATCACTTCCGGGTTAGTCGGATCACGGAAATAAATCGAATCACCGGAAGTGGTGAACAACGTCAACGACACTTACGCAATAGCATCGATCATATCCAGTCCCATTTCAACGCAACAGTTGGCATGATCCGGTCTCGGTTCCGGAAGTCCGCTCACACAATAGTAACAATCCCCGAGGAGCTTGATTCTGAGGCAGTGATGTTCCGCAGCCAATTTATCGAACCTAAAAGGAAGCGAGAAGAGAGTATTAAAGAAGCCTCGAACATGTCAGCAAAAAGGGAAGAATAAGATCAGTGAAAAGGGATTTAGTCTTTGGATTTATTATTCATTGCTGAAATCACCCTTTTGAATGAGGCGCTTAGAAAAAGGCGAGAAAAGAAGGAAGCGGGGACACAGGACCGTAAACTCACCTCGCGAACAACTCATTCAAAAGGCGAACCAATTCCTGAGCCGTGCACTGATCCGAAAGAGACGTAAATCCACAGATGTCAGCAAACAATATCGACACGTTCTCGTGCTTCTGGATATAAATCTTATGGAACATGGTGTCCTTCTGCTTTCCTGCTATATCCGCTTTCATTTCCATGGCAACGTGCCTGGGCAGAACCGAGAGTAAAAGCCTTTCCTGTGGGAGAGAAAAAAATTTTTTTTCATAAACCGGATATTGAAATTAGGTTCTTCTACCCCCTCCCCAAAACTCAACCCAACCAACCCCCATCTCACCTGCTGCTGGTTCTCTCTCTGCGTCGTCAATCTGGCTTCGATGCATTGTTTCGTCTCCAGGAAAGCCTGCCTCTGGGCTAATTCGCTCGGATAATGCGTAAGTATTCCAGCGATGTTCGTGCAGATGATGAGGATAGCGTTGCAGATGAGCTGAAAAGAAACAAACCGGAAGTGGAACCATAAAAACCGTTACAATCATCCCGAAATTTCGTGAAAAAAATTTTTTGCCGTGGCGACCCAAGCAACAGACAAGTCACCTTGCAGGAAGACGCGAAGTAACTCTTCCAACAGACCAAAAAAATTCATTTCCGGTTTCATATCCCCCAAAAACAGAACCCGTTCTTGAAGGTGGACATCTACACCAAACACCAACACCTACTCACAACGCAACAAGCCTTCAGCAAAAGGCCGGAAATGAAAGTTCAATTCCACAGCCCTCTCGAAAAACTCAAAAATCCATTTTTGCTTGTGATAATGAGGACAAAATTTAGCAGGAAAGGGGGTTGGGGAGGTGAGGGGATGTAAAACGACCTTGACAGAGAACAAAATTCATTTTCTTAATTCTAAACGGAACGGAGACACGACGCCATTTTCACAGAGAGAGACAGAGGGATGCTGAGACTGACTGGCTGTCTTGCTTCCATCCCTTCTTCCCTCTCCCTCTCCTCCTCGCTTCTTCTTCTACACATACTCTCTCCCTCTCTCTCCCTTAGGCCTTTTTTTTACTTTTTATATTTTTGGAAAAGTTCATGAGGACCCAATTAAAAATTTTTCTAATTAATTCCAAGAGCCAAAAGTAAACCTAATCCCGTTAAGTTAATTAAGAACGAACTCGAGCGACATTTTCTTCGGAAAATTTTTCAGCAACCCCCGCCCCCAAGCCACACTCACAGCATTTCACTTTCAGGAATCGATAGGCGCGATCGTATAACCGATACTCACGTGTTTCACTTCGTGGATTTCCCCGAACGACAGTATACAGATGAAATGAGCCAAACCGAGGACGCAACCCGCGACGAAGGCTTCTTGAAGTCGGATCGGAAGTAGTGAGTACGTGACGTAGGTGAAGAATACGACGGCCCAGAGGCCCTGGACTTCGTCGTTCTCGTGAAGCGGAAGCACGGTCACCGTGAGAACGATCTCGAGTGCGAGGAAAGTTGTCAGCACGACGTAGGACACGGCGATGAGGTAGACTTCGTTGAGTTCGGGTTTCATCACGATGGCGACTAAACCTGGTGAGAAAACGGGGGGGCGAATGAATAAAAGACCCGTCAACAGCAACCCCATGTCCCCACCCCAACCCCAAAAAAAACACGTGTGTGCCAACATAACACCAAAAAAATTGAAACAAAAATCCATTCCGATCAAACCACCCAGAGAAGAGATCAAAGTGTTACCACCTAACAGTTATCCCCCAACTACCCTTGAACAATTCGAAACTTCTTAATAAGACCTCTTAACAACCTCTCATTACAAACAAAACGAGGTTTTCTTACACTTCCTAAAATATTCAAATAAATTAAAATATGAGATGAATGATTGGCTCGTTTGATTATGATGAAACTAAGAACCTTCTAACGTTTCGACAAAAAGTCGGTTATGAAATTTAAATGATGACTTCGTTTTAGTTAATGCAATTGAGTGAGCGGTCTTCTTCAAAAGCAAGATCTCTACTAACTACGCTAATGAATAGGCGACAGCAGAAATACTATTTCGCCAGCTATTTAAATCAATTTACTAATAAGAGTGTGCATTATTTATGGAATTTATTCCTCACAAAAGCCCGCGTTCTCTTCATCAAAGTCTAATTCTCAAGGCTGTGCATTTTTTTTTATTTAATCAACCCCGGGCCAAGTGGTATTACATCCAGAACGAATACTCTGTGAGAGTGCGAAACCAAACCATCCCTCAAACTGTGCATTATTTATGAAATGAATCCTTCATGCAAGTGAGTATTACTATTGTGAATTACTTAATAAATTCAACCCCCATGCAAGTGTGCGATATTTATGAAACGAATCCCCTTCAAATCCCCATGCATGACTTTCACAACGAATTCTTAACAAAAACGTGCAATACTTTTGAAATGACATTCCCTACGACTGTACGGTACATCACTCGTGAGATGTGTGCAATATTTACGAAAGATTTCTTTCTACAAGCAACGCAACGCTTCTCGAATGAAATTTTTCCATGAAGTCTGCTGTGCTTGTACAAATAAATCCTTCGTGACTGTGTGCAATATTTATGAAAAGAAAGTCTCATGCAAAGTGCGCCATGAAGAAGACACCACAAAAGGGTACGTTACTTACGAAATGAAGTCTCCGTGAATCATCAATGCATCATTTATGAAATAACGAGTCGAGAAAAATTTATAGAAGCGAATAATAAATATGGAGGGCAACGGGGGGAGGAATACAACAATGATCATGAAGGGCGGTGATATGTCTAAGAGTCCTATGATTGTATTTTGCCTAATTGCCTAAACATGATGACCAGACTTGAGGAAAACGCCTAATCGCTTTACCTGAATAGACAATAATGGAACCCAGGAGAATGACTCCAGCGCCAACGTGGTGCTTTTCCAAACTATCCTCCGCCGTTCCAGTCACGACCGTCGTAGTCTCACCCACCACAGGCGTCACCACCACGACTCCGTTCGTATCCACCTTACGCTTGTTCCTCCCAGACTTTGAAGTTTTGTTCCGTGACGTCTTGTACCTAAGATCCTTTCCAGCCGTCTGTATCCTCTCCCGGAAATGAGTAAACTCTCCCACGTCCTGCTCTTCTTCGTCATCGTAGTCGGGTTCCTTCACCGTTAGATTCAGATAATTCGTCGTTCGGGCGTTCGGATTACGAATCCGTTCCAAAAGACTTATGCTTGACTTCTGTCTTTTGGTTGGATCGAAGATTCGGAAGATCGGAGTTGGCAGTGGACGAGGTGACGGAGCTTCGGGAATATCAACCGTCGTCTGCATGTCTCCGTATTGACCCATCTCCGTCGTCGTTGTTTCCGGTATCGGCGTCATTGAAAACGAATCCGTCGTCATGTTGGTATCTATTTCTTCGAGGGGTCGGATCTCCACCTTTTGGAAAGCCATCCAGAGGACCAGTTGTAAAAATCCCAAGATGGCGCACATCGCAATGAGCAAACCCAACAAATTCGTCATGTTGGTTTGATTCATTCGGATGAAGTATCTTTGGTAGAGCATTTCCACCTGGAAGAAGACGAAAAAAAAAACTTTGAATCTACCCCCTCACCACCCACCTCAACCAACTTCCGGAACCGGAAACCATCGAACCTTACCTGCAGATTTTTGAAAGCGTGCGATTTGCACAGCCTCCTCAACATTCTTCTGAGCGTCCATCTATTATTCGACTTCCCAACGAGAAGAATGCTTTCTACCTCGCTGGAATTGTTTCTCTGTCTGACTAGAACATCTTTCGGTTTAGGTGTCTTCGAAAGGGTCGACGCGGTCACGGTGTTGTTTCTCGACAGGGAATTGTTCGCCGCTGACGAGATAGTCCCGCGACCACACTCCAAATCCGAGTCGTGGGTCAGCATAAGAGACCTCTCCGTCACCTCCTCCTCTTCTTCCTCTTCTTTTATGCTTTGGCCACGTGTCACTCCGATCTGAAATTCAGTACAAAATCCATTTCAAAACCGAAAAAGAAATTCGAAATCCAATTGGAGAAGAAGTCAAACGAACAGAAGAAAGTTAATCAGAGGAAAGGAAGAAAGGTTGGAACTAAATCTTTTTTTATTAATCGCTAACCTCCCCCCCGGCCCCTGCCCCAGTGCATGAAAGGAAATTAAAGGCTGAGCCTCTATTTTGTGATTTCTATTGAAAATCCTTGTCGAAAAGAGAAAACTAGTTTTCAGCCATTTTGTTGTTGCTGTTTTTGTCTATATCTCAGCTCTCGCTCTTTGTATTTGTGCTTTCGAGTGAACTTTCAGGAAATTAATTTATTTAGTTCAGCGTGAGAAACACGAAGAGAGATAGAGAGAGAGAGAGAAATGAAAAGGAGAGAGAATAGAAGAAAAGAAAGAAAAGAAAGATGAAGGAAAAAGGGTAAAAGAAATAGAAAAAGCAAAGAGAAAGAGAGGGAGAAACGATGTGCAAAACAATGAAACGATTAAGATGACAGAAACAAGACTAAAATAAAAGAGAAACCGAGAGAGACACAAAAAATGAACCAAAGATGCACACAAAGTCAAGAATGTCAACTTTGAAACAATCCAGAAGATCTACGAAGGAGAGAACTAAACCAAAACCCAAAAATAACAAAGACAAAGAGGGAAACAAACAAAAACTAATCGAGATGACAAGACCAAAACCGAATTCCAAACAGACTAAAACCAAACACGAAAGAGGAACACAGATAAAAGATGACCCAACACAATAACCCAAACACAGTTCTCAAACCCAAAAACAAGGACAAAGTACTCAAAACCAAAAACTACAAGACACATAACGACAACCTAACCAAATCACCCGGACAACCCACACAATTTCGAATCAAAATCCAAAGGAAACAGCGAAGCAAGAAAGACAGACCCCCTCCTCCGCCGACCTCAGAAAAAGATCAAAGCAAACAGAAAGACTCCAGAAATAAAACAAAAATGATCAAAAGAAAGAAAAAGAAGTCAAATCAGCGAAACACCTAACACGTCAAACAAGAAACGTTTCATCCGCAAGGGAAACGCCAACCGGAAATGAAGCTGAGTGAAGCACAAAACTAAAAAGAGAAAAAAGGAGAAAAGTGAGAGAGAGAGAGAGAGGATCAAAAAACATGAAAGAAATCTGACGAAATTGAGTTAAAGAATCCTCTCTCAAAAGGTATTTTGTCTCAATGAAAATTAGCCCAAGAAAAAAAAACAAGGAAAAGGGAGGAGAAGGAAGAAGACAGAAGAAAGAGAGAGAGAGAGAGAAGCAAAGACGGAGGAAGGAATTCCCGAGGAAAATCCTTTAAAGAAAAACGAACGAAATTAATTTAAATAACTCGGAAGACGTCTCGTGAATTGAACATTCACATTTAAAATTCTTGGATGTCTCAATGAAGACGTGAAGAATGTCAGGAATGTCAATTCTAAAATAATTTCGGAGCAGTAACATGAAAAATAGGTACACTAAATTACCCAACGAATACAGTGAAAGAGACAAAAATAAAATGACAGACGGAAAACCAAAGAAAAGTAAAAAAGGAAGAAGAGTGGCACAAATCCCACAAAGAAAACATAAACCCAAACTACCAACAGCAAAAAGGTAAAAAGACAGGAAACTAGAAACGAAAGTAGTCTACCTCCTAACACATGGGTGGGCAATCTTTTAATCAACGGGCCAATTTAAATTTTAAAATTTTTTTGGCGGGCCCATAAAGTATGAGAGCCGCAGAAATTTGCAACACAGGAACTACGCGGCTAGTTTAGCTTCTTCTGTAGACTTTGCATCTATTCTACTAAGCGAAGTCTACTTGAAGCTTCTCGACCGTCAAAATGAAATTATAGTGGGCCATGTAACAATACTATTCGTGTCGATAAACCCTCGACGGCCAGATTAAACACATTCCCGGGCCGTACTTTGCCCACAACTGTCCAAAAGGTAAAAAGTAGGTAAGAATGAAGTAAACAAAAGAGAACCAGAAGAACGAAGAACAAAACATAAAACCAAAACTAAGAGAAAGAAAACGAGCTGAAACCCAACAGAAAAACGATAAACAAAGACAGGAATCGTGGCAAAATAAAAAAAAATTAAAAAGATGACAAGGTGAAGAGAAGGAAGAACAACAGCATAAACCATCCATCAAAGGCAAAAATATGAAAAGGTAGCCTAACAAGTGCAAATAGACTTAAGAACAAAATTAATGAAGGAAGACTGAAGTGAAAAACCCTCTGAATAGAAAATAGAGACAACGAGACAAGCAATACAGGAAGACAAGAAAGAGAAAACACTGACAGACTTTGGAGAACAGAAAAATAGGA
>JADMLL010000012.1:9270162-9306269 GCA_016920875.1 Columbicola columbae
TCTATACTTTTTCTCTCTCAGTCTCTCTATTTTTGTCCAGTTTGTTCCTCTCTTTCCTACTCTGTCTTTGCCTTTTTCTTCTCTCTCCCCATCCAGATTCGGTTCCACCCTCTATCTCTTTACCTTTCTTGTCCCTCTCCCTGTCTCTCTAGCTTTATCCTTTCTGTTTCCTCCTATTTCTCCATTTTAGCTCTTTTACCCTCCACCCTCTCTATCTTTCTTTTTCCTGTCCCTCCCTCTCTTTCTCAGTTTCCCCGTCTTCACTTCTTCTATTCTTCACTCCCCATCTTTACCTTTTTGATCATATCAAATATCTTTATACAATCTTACCATTTCGATACAAGAAAAACAAAAAATAAAAATTTTCCAGAACCTAAGACAGCAGATAGAAAAATCTGAGAGCAAAAGGAACGTGAAAGAAGATTGAAAAGGCGAATCCAAAGCAAACTAGACTTCCGAACAAGACGACAACAAAATAAAAACAAAAATAAAATCGGATTAAAAGAGATGACATGGACATAAAGAAGAAGAAGAAGACAAGAAACGAGAGAGGAAAACAAAAGCGGGAAAGAAAATCGGAGGAAAAGTCTTCGACTATCGGAAACCCATAAAAATCCGAAACCCGATTTTGGAAAACAGTTTCGTCTCGAGTCAAAAGGACTTTTCCTTTCCTTCCGTCAGGAGGATTCCCGGAGGAATAAGCAATAAAACCGGAAGTGACTCCCATACACGTCAAAAGTGACAAATCAAGAGGAGGACACTTACCGCGATTAAATTAGGCGAATGCGAGCTCCGATCCGTAGCGAAATGTTCGATGACCTGCCAGTTGGATTTCTTCTGGACTTCCGCTCCTGTTGGAGTCGAATCGCCTCCGCCACTGCCATTCCCCTGAACCTCTGCCAGGGGCGGTTGTGCTTTCATTCTTAAACTAGCTGCTCGTCGAGTTGTTTTTGGTCTTGGTGACGATTCCTGTAGGAAAATAAATTCAAACCACTCAATTACTAGTTGAAGAAGGAAACCGGAAGAGAGGGGAAGGAGAAAGAAGAGAAACAGAAGATAAACGAAGTGGAAGAGAAGAGAAAAGGAAACGACAAAGTAAAAAAAAGATGAAACCGGAAACGGAAACAGAAACAAAGCAAAACTCGTAAAAGTCAGAAGTTTAGACTTAAAAACAGATCAGAAAAAAGGAAAAAGCAAAGAGCGAAAGAAAAAGATCAGAAGAATGATACAAAACAGACAATGACCGAGAAATTACTGATATAAAAGAAGAGGAAACAAAGACAGCAGAAGGAAAAGAAATCAGAAACAGAAAAAAGAAAAACGACAGCGAGGAAGACAAAATCAGGAAAAAAGAGAAAACCAATTAGGGAAGCAAAGGGCGACAGCATTCTCCTTCTGTTGATTTCTACTCCATCTCTTCCTCCCTCTTACCCTAGCAACAGCTCTCTTCCTAACACCTCAATTTCTCCTGCCCACTCATTCTACTAGACGCAACAGATAACAATATCAGTTCAATGCATCACACGGTAAAAGTGATAAACCTGGCGAATCTGTGTATACAATTTCCGGGGATTATTCATAATCGCTATATTTATCATCTAGGTTATAAAATCCACGATTTGGAGATTTTATAACCTCTCGATCTCGACAAATATTGGACTATTTATCACATTTTCCGGCTGGTGTATAAAATACTGCACACTTCAACATAGAATCTATGTCATAAATATTGCACACTTCAACATATAATTTTTCTCAAAAATCCTGCACACTGATACATAGGATCCATTTCAAAAATATTGCACCTTTATACATATAATTTATTTCAAAAATATTGCACACTTTTACATAGAATTCATTTCAAAAATATTGCACACTTCTACGTGGAATTCATTTTAAAAATTCTGCACACTTCAACATAGAATCTATTTCATAAATATTGCACACTTCTACATAGAATTTTTCTCACAAATATTGCACACTACGGTTCATTTCAAAATACTGCATTTCAAAAATTCTGCACATTATTGAAGAATCATTTCATAAAATATTGCACACTAAATTCATTTCAAAATGCACACTTCTACATATAATCCATTTCATAAATACTGCACACTATAATTCATTTCAAAAATATTCCAATACTATATAATTCATTTCAAAATACTGCACACCTCTACATAGAATTCATTTCATAAATACTGCACACCTCTACATAGAATTTTTCTCAAAATATTGCACACTTTATATGGAAATCATTTCAAAAATACTGCACACTTTTAAAACAATTTCCATTCACTTCCTCTAGGCTTAGTCTGATAGAGTAATATTTCTCACATTTACCGGTTAGTTTATAAAATACCCACATCCTAATGTGAGGATGCTTTTATCCATGCTGATACAACTCATCCGTTTTTACATCCTCAACCTACACAAGCTGTAGTCAGTCTATGAAGTCAGATAGAATGTAAGAGAAAAATGAAAACCTAAAAAGGCAAACCGGAAATAAGGCTTCCCAGAGGAATTAAATCCCAAAAACCGGAAAGAAGAAAAGCGCCACCTAGCGCCACACTCCAGAATCACAATCAAATCCTCTAACCACCACCAAACCGTTATACCGTCATTTTGACACCTAACACAGATAATTTCCCTGCAACCTTTCACCAACGGAAGTATATACAAAACACGAACCTAATATTAGTAAAAAGAAAACCGGAAGGGGGTGGAAAATTACCTTTTTTAAAAAAAAGGAGGGAAAAAATCCAATCATTCGATTTCTGAGATGTTACCCTGCGCCTCGAGCTACAAACTCAATTTAACCGAATGCAAAGAGTAATAATAAATCGCCCTCCCTTCCTCCACCCCTGACTCCGTTCACCCCGACACACGGTATTCTCCTCTCATCTACCCCGTTCAACCCCTTTCAATCCTTTTATATTCGTTACGACATAATTTGTTTCCTTCCTTCAGAAAAAAAAAAATTGGTTCTCTTCCTTAAAATGATAATAATAATGGCGGCGGTGGATAGATAAACGAACCGTTTATTTTTAAAATGGTACAAAGCTCATTTTATTCCTCACGTAATTTGTAGTTTTACACTCAACTTTCCATTCTAAAATAATCTTTTGAAAATTGTCAAATGTTCCCACGTCAATTGAATTAGAAAACAAGATGGCGTCACCAGTAAATGTGAAAGTCCAATATCTAGTCTAGATGCGAGTGACCATCTTCTGGGTGTCGATGAGTGTGCAATTATCTGTGTAAGGTGTCAAAATGACGGTATAACGGTTTCGTGGTGTTTAGAGGATTTGATTGTGATTCTGGAGTGTGGCGCTAGGTGGCGCTTTTTCTTTTTCCGGTTTTTGATTTAATTCCTCTGGGAAGCCTTATTTCCGGTTTGCCTTTAGGTTCCCTTCATTTCTGTTTCTCTTACATTCTATCTGACTTCATAGACTGACTACAGCATTCTGTAGGTTGAGGATGTAAAAAGATGAATTGTATCAGCATGGATAAAAGCATCTCACATTAGGATGTGGATTTTCAAACTGACCATTAATAGAAATATTATATCGAACTAAGCCAAAGGAAAGTGAATGGAAATAAAAGATGCAGTATTATATAAAAGTGTAATATTAGAAATTCTTTATGTAAAAGGTGCAATATTATGAAATAATCTATGTAGAAGTGTGCAATATTTTGAAATGAATTCTATGTTGAAGTGTGCAATATTTTGAAATAATTCCACGTAGAAGTGCAATATTTTGAAATAATTCTATATAGAGTGTGCAATATTTTGAAATGGATTATATGAAGAGGTGTGCAGTATTTATGAAATGGACTATGAAAGTGTGCAGTATTTTGAAAACATTATTGAAGTGTGCAATTTTTGAAATGAATCCAATGCAAGTGCAATATTTATAAACCAGCCGGAAAATGTGATAAATAGCCAAATATTTGTCGAGGTCGAGAGGTTATAAAATCTCCAAATCGTAGATTTTATAATCTATACGATAAATATAGCGATTATGAATAATCGCCGGAAGTACTCATTCCATGAGTACTTCCAAAGAACTGTGCATTACTTATGAAATGAAATTTTTCTAAAAGTATTTGCCATTTGCTGAACAACATATCGGGTGTCTAGGAATTTGCACAGGTATAGAGGAAGCAGGTAGTTAAATTTGGTCAAAAATGGTGCTCTCTGATTGGTCAGGTCTGATTTTACATTTTGTAGTGGGCTTGTACCCTAATTCATAACCCTCAAAACCAGTTCTTCTGTCTATTTTCTTCAGTCCTTTTATACAGTCTCTAGTTATAGTTTAGTTTATAGACAAAAACATCGTTTTAGCTATAAAATTATAGTTTACAAGACTATTATTACTCTTAAGTATATATTTATAATACATACATAAATACATAGGAACCGGAGTGCTTGCTTGTTGTGCATATGGGATCTCGTACGGGGCAGAGCGCTGTAGCAAAACCCTGGGAGATGGGTTGGGATGGGGGACCTGCTGCAGTCCAAGAGTTCAAAGGACTTTCCTTGGTGCACCTGGGGCTGCACCTGGCAAAAGTCCGTGAGCCTAGGAGGGCTTGCTTACGGGAATCAGGGAAATTTGGTGAGCCCCCACCCTCACAGAGTGCGGCCTAAGGCTTTAGAGCAGGCGCTGTGAATTTTGTGCTCTGTTTTTCTGTTCTTGGAACCTGGTTTCGTTGCCTACGGCCTGATTCCTGTTGTTTATTTGTTT
This sequence comes from Columbicola columbae, assembly GCA_016920875.1. Classification (NCBI taxonomy): domain Eukaryota; kingdom Metazoa; phylum Arthropoda; class Insecta; order Psocodea; family Philopteridae; genus Columbicola; species Columbicola columbae. The sequence continues at coordinate 9,274,911 of JADMLL010000012.1, forward strand.
GAATTTTATTTTATTTTTATTTTAAATTGGTTTCCATTTTGGACCTCAGGCGATATGTGTTTGTTCTTAGAAAAGTTGGTTGTTCCCGAGTTGGCCCTGTACTTTTGCAAAATTTTAGTTGTTGACTCCTATTATTCATCTGAATGGTTAACCTGTGCTGTTGTAAAAATATAAAATAGATGGCCAAAATATTATCTGTTATCATTACTTTTCCCTTTATCTGTTTAATTTTTTTTTGTTTCGGCCTTCTAGGACCACGTTTATTTCAACAGCTTTCTTGCCTCTTCTGCCCAATATTCTTTCATTCTTCTGCTATGTTCTTCCTTTCTCTCTGTGGTCCACTTTGTTCCTGTTTTTAGTTTTTCTTGTTCTTTGAATTCGTGTTTACTTGTCTTCTTCTTTACCCCTTCCCTATTTTCAAAGTTGTCTTCTGTCAGGTTTATTTCTCTGATGTCTTTTTCAACCTGTTTGAACCAGTCCATTTTTTGTTTCTTTTTACTGAGGAACTTGAAGACCTGGTTGGTTAGTCTCTCTGGTTGCAGTCTCTTCAGATGGGCATAGAAGGCTACGCGTCTTTTTCTCATGACATCTGTGACTCTTTGGATGTTCGAGTACAGTTCCTGATTATGACGTTTTCCAATACTGGACCCAAGACCTTTCTCAGGATTTTTCTTTCTTTAACTCCAAGTTTCTTAACCAGGCCCTTCTTGTTTAGTTTTAGTCACTCCGATGCGTATGTCGCCTCCGGGAGTACGACAGTGGTCTAATGTCGCAGTTTGGCATTTTTGGACCGGTCTTTTTTCTTGTATATGTCTCTCGTAAGATGGTACGCCATTTCCGGTTTTCTTGTTCTATGTTCCATGGCCTCTTTTTCGCATTGTTTTGCTCTATCCATTCTCCCAGGTATTTGAATGACGGGACATGTGACATTTCTTTGTCTTTGATAACTTGGAGTGTTTTGGGGGCGGCTTTGATGTTTGCGACGAATTTTGTCTTTTCGTAAGATATCTGAAGCCCCACTTTGGCTGCTTGTTCTTCGTATCAGTTTACTTTATTTATCTACTCGCCAATTCGTTATTTATGTAGCCTTTTATACAGTCTATTTCTTTCCTCTGTATTAAAAAAATTTTTAACCAGGTACCTATTTATTTATAAATAGAATATGTAGACCAATGAACGTTTGGCTCGCTTTAGAGTACATCTTCAATAATACAAAATCCCAGAAATAAAAACCCAACAAACAAAAAAATTGCTAAATCGGCCTCTAAAGAGTATAAGTGATTATATAACTCGATATATCGAATATATAACGATTCCGACCGTGTATCTACCGATTTAACAATTTAATTATAATTCAATTAATAAAATGACTGCCCTAAGCGAATTTAATTAAAGTGATTGATTTTTGGGAGCCTCACTTTTTAAATTTTCCACATTCTGTTTCGAATCTTTTTACCAAGTTTCAGGCCAAATTTAGTTCGACAACCAATGAAGTGGTAGTTTCTACTTATTCTAGTATATCAGCAACCTTTTGAGTGGGGACATAGATAAATTACAATTTAGAAAAAGCTTCAAAATTTTTCATGCCAACAGTCGCATAAATTCATAAGTAATAAATGTGTCTCACAACAAATTAGATAATATATTAATATATGGCGTTATTAGATAATTATTTATATAAAAAATTAAATCAATTAAACCTTTATACTAACTCAATACTATCTCGGATTTCAATAACAAAAATTTGAGCAAATATTTAAGGGAATAGAAGTTTGAATAAATTTGGCTCGTAACTTGTAATAAATTTCAAACACGACTCTAAATTTGATACAATAAATATAATATTTCCGTATGGAATTAAAGTAGGTTGTACTAGGTAGTTCTTTGAAATTTGAATTTTAGTTTTAAACGGAAGGCTGGGAAATTTAAATTTTTGTACCCCGACCTTTGCGTTATAAAATAAATCGGGCCGACTGTTCTTTTAAGTACTTTTGGGGCTCAAATTGAGTGATTTTGATTTTATATTATTTATAAGATACTAATGCACTGGAGAATATACTCCAAATTGAGCTAAAATTTCCTTGTTATAAATAAAGAGATCAGCAAACGTCAAAATTGGCCCTCCCAAAAATTACCAACATCACTCATATTTATTCTTTGGCGGACATTTGCAATTTTTTTATTTTCCGCAAAACCAATAAAATTACGCCTCCCTCCAAACGCCCAATTCAATTTAAACAAATTTTAAACTACGTGTTACCAACCAAACAACAATAAAAAATAAATTTTGTCGATTTGTCTAATTCAATGGTCCATTTATAATCCGTTAAATCCCTACCGTAAATCTAAGATGAAATATCCAGTCTTATACATCAACCCACAACACACGTCATCTAAGATTTATTTAGATAATTCCACGAATAATAATAAGACGGGTTTTTATATTTAATCACCATAACACAACCACCTCATCTTATATTCCAAATCGATTTGGATTTCCCGAAACAATTAAAAAATGAACTCACACCACTTTCAAAATCCATAATCCGACTAAATAACCGGTTGAAAGGGATTCAAACGACAGGAAAACAGAAATCCTCATCCTCCTCCTCTTCCTCCGACTGTGTATAGACGAGAAATAAGAAATCAAAGAGAAAGAAGAAAGGCCGAATGCCGGCGATTCCCGATCGTTGCCGACCCTTTCCGAAGCCATGACCCTTTCTAAGTCACATACAACAGCACTCAATAAGATTACCTTAACTTTGGAAAACTCATTTCGTGGAAATAATTTAATTTTCACGAACAATAAATAAATATGACGTGAATTATTCTCTCATACAATTATGATGAAACTGAGTGTTTTCTTAAGAGAAGACGTAGACCACTTTAAAATGACTTGGCGGTTAAATGTTTTCGTTACGGAGTGACTAAGTCCTCTTACGATGGAAATCCTCGAATATATTAATTACGCTAAATTAATATAAAGCTAACGATGGAGTATATGTTTATAAATTTTAAATAAACCCACGAAATGAAATTTATTCTTCGTGAAAGCTCGCTTTTTTGTGAAATGAGACACTTTCACGGCTGTGCATTATTTATGAATATTTGAAGTAGACGTTACGCTTGGAATGAATACTTGGTGAAAGTGTATTAATTAACAAATCAAATTATCTATGATTATTTCAAAATAATTTTTCTTTTTACCCCCCACTAACTACCACCTATCCCTAAGGAAGACATTAAATAGTTGGTCTATGTTGTCAGTGAGTCCCAGGAAGTGGGTACCGGATATAACTGTCCGAGCCAGTAGGATGGGATGAGGTAAAATATGATAAAAGAGCAAGAAAAAGATAAAAAGAGTAAATGATAGTAACAAGAACCTGGAGAAAGAGATACAACGAATATGGGAAATGAAAACGGAGGTCATCCTCATAACAGTTGGTGGAAACCTACTCCGGGTACAAGGACGGCTAAATAGCTTGAAAGATTGCGATTATGGGTACAGTGCATATTTTGAGGAGGGTGCTATAACACCACACCTGTATACTCCGAAGAAATCTACAGACAATTCCTCAGGTCGTGAAAAGATGAAGATAAAAACACTAACCACAGAATTGGGTAGGAGAACTTCGAAAGTATCCCCAAAAATACGAACATTGTGGAACAAAACACACAGCAGACAAATGATAAACTAAATCACAGCAACCAAAAGAAAAACAGTACAGACTGAAGTATTCGGAAAAACGAAAACAAGCCCTCTAGGATAGAATGAAAGCCTGTAGAACAGAACACGAAGAACCCGAAGAAATGTTGATTGAGTTGTTTGCCCAACGTCTTTAGGAATCGAGAGAATATGAATACTAATAATAATAATAATAATAATAATAATAAGAAGAAGAAGAAGAAGAAGATAATAAGAAAAAAATAAATAAAATAAATAAAAATTAATAAATAACGATAAAAGTATAAATGAATACATTTCTGAAGCTACGAGAAACAAATAATATATTACAATATAATTACGCACTCTTCTCGGGGTCAATCTCGTGGTAATATATACTAGTATACATCAATATAAATTACTATATTAATTGATTAACTATACACCGCCCTTACGCAAACTAATAACTTATTCCCACTATTAACGGGGTTAGAAAATTAATAAATGCAAGAGTTCTGTGATGTAGTAGCTAATGAGACCGACTATAGAAATTATAGTCGTGAGTTCAAATCGTCTTCCTTATCTTAAGGGTGAAAAACACGGAATTAAAAGTCAAATACAGCGATCTGGACCAACAGGATTCAACTCTGTGGCTCCTCCACAAACTCAAACCCCAAAATCCAAAACTCTCCGCATCCTAGTCAACGTATGTCCCTAACCGTGAAGATCTAGCGATTCCCATCGTAAAAGAAGAAATCGTCAGATTCTCCCTAAGACTAGCGAACCACCCCTATGCTTCAGCTTCATCCCTCTTGAATTGAACCCTACGACTAAAGACGACTTAAACGTCACAAACCGCTGGACCCACTGACACTCTTCTCGTAGTTCTACCTCTACCCCCTAATTCCTTCATCTTCCTACTACCTTCCTCTACCTCTCCCACTAACGATCAAACCGCTTCTGGGACTAAGACACTGGTCTGTTACCCAGTCCAAATCCCCATCACAACTGGACCAACAACAATCTCGTACTTGGAGACAGGTGGTAGTTAGCAGTCAAATAAACAAAAACAAACAAAACAAACATAAAAGCTAAATAAAGAAACAAACAACCAATTGAGAAGTTATATAAATAAATAAAAACATATTCAGACAAATCCCCAAGTTCATAAATATGCAAACAGATAAACAGTAAATAAAAACAAACAAACAAACAAACAACCAGATAAATACTCAACATCACATTAAATTACGTATTCGGGGGATTATATAAATCCCTCACATCAAATTTTTATACTATACACTCTATAATTTATTAAAGACACTCATATTCACACCAAATAAATCCTTCGTGACAAGTGTGCAAAAATTATGAAATGAAGTTCTAAACCAGCGATTCTCAACCTTTGGCACACTTTTAATAATATAAAAAATTTCCGGACGCACTAATAATTAAATGGGCCTAAATTAAATTATATAATTAATTAACTGTTATATACGATATATATTTTGTATAAATAGCAGACGATAATAATTTTCAGTGGAATATTATTGAATAGAATTAAAATAGCGAGGCAGCAAAATGCATTTTACAAAGATTGGGTGCGTTCGTAAATTTTGATGGTTGAGAATCACTGCTCTAAACATGGGTGTGCAATACTTTTGAGAGTATTTTCGGAGTAATATTTTTAAAAATTTTTGGAAGGAAGGGGTAGTAATCAAAAATGAAAAGAGAGAAGACGAGTAGACCTTCTGCTAGGGTTTTAAAACTTTGGAAAATATTCATTTCCGGTTTTCAAATTTCATTCACCTAACTCACACAAAATTTCTCAAAACAGCCTAACTCCGACCCCTCCTTCCAAAATTATTACAACAAGATTCCTCTCCGAACATTCGAGAACGGACGAAGAGAGAAAAGACAAAACGAACTTACCTCGTCCAGTATAGAAGACCGTCTGCTTCCACGAAGGCTCAACCTCGTTTTCCAATCCCTCCTCTTGATCCCGGAGGGTAATTCCGAGCTCGCGGAAGGTTTCATTTTGCCCTCCGACGCAAGACACACACACACCCGACCTTAGCTCCTTAATCCCTGTAACAAATCCAAAAGGAAGACCGACTATAAAAATCAAAATTATAGCCGAGGACATTTAACACGATCGTAAGCTGAGGAGAAATGTCTTCCTCCCAAGCTTCCAACCTCCCTTGACAAAGACTAAAACCGGCTATAAAAATGTCAGGATGAAATAAGGTGAAAATCAGGAGCGTAGTCCCATCGCGAGAACTCACCAACCGACGAATAGACAAACGGACAAGCCAACACGACAGCTTCCTCCAATGATTGACCTTTAATGTGTTAACAGATGAGTCGTTTTGGATGGAAGGGGTGGAAGGGGGATGAACAGGGGGTGAGTTTTTAATTGATGCTAATCGCTAAATCCTTTTATTCCAGGTGTTTGATAAAATATTCCCGGGAAAAACGCTCGTTTCGAATTAAATATTCTGGAAGGGAAGAGAGGAAGAGAGTTTGAAGTGTCCCAGAGTGATGAGACTGCTGTGGGAAAGGAGGAGGAAACCTCTAGCGGCCGATTTAATAAATTAATCCAATATGGATGAAAGAAAAGCGGAAGTAAAACACCATTCGGACTCGGTTTCCAGTTTCCATTTTAATTTCCCATTTCCGTTTTGATTACTCTCTCTCTCTCTTCTCCATTATCTCTTCTTTTCCTTCCATCTCTGAGTTCATTACTCTCCTTTCTCTCTTCCATTTCCTTCAGCTTTCTATCAACCCACATTCACACGAGACTTCATTCCAAAAATAATGCACACATTTAGAAAGTAATTTTTTACATAAAATATAATATGAAGAAGGAAATGAAAAGTATAAAAAAATATCCAATCATCAGTCAAGGTACCTGACGGATACTTAAACAGTAGAGGACGTCAGGAATTCAGCAAAAATTCGCTGTAGTACTAACTTCAGAGCTATTTTAGAAAATTGTATGTTGTAGAGTTCACTGAATAATTTTATAAATATTTCAATCCAAATAAAAATAATATAACATAATACTATCACTATAATATGAAAATATTATTGTATATATCCGTATATGTTTGAATAAATTCGAATCGCTCGGTTTAAACTTAGTCGTGAGCGACGTTTTCGTTAGGTGTAGACTGAGTCGAAATTGATTTTGGCGAGTGTTGGGTTTCAACTGTGACAAGGGTCTGGTTGAACAGTTTTCGGTTTTAGTTTGATTGAACTCCGGATCAGTTCATATGGCAAAAGGTCAAAAGGTTCACGTGTGTTTTAGTTCAAGGCTGCTGATCAGTTTGAATATTTCGTGCTCTGTTCTGTGATAATATTATAAATATTATACTAAGAATCGAAAAGAGAAGAAATCCGGAGACTTATCCCAAACTTGCGATGGTTTTTCATTCACCCAATTCACGACAGACTACGGTTACTTTGGCAGTTACCATCGACTTGGTGGGATAAAGAAGAAGGAAACAGCTGGTACCAACGACGCAAAGGGAGAAAAGACTCACCGGAACATGAATGAAACGGAACAAGAGGACACAGTTATAGGGGATGGTCAGGAGAGACATCCCCTACTGGAGCGTGGCCAATGTCGTGCTAGAAAATGGGAAGAAGAGTAAAGCCATCACCAACACTATAATTGCAAGAAAAATCAGCGCTTAACCTCCTCAGTCCGCTGTAAACTTAGTTTGATACTATAAATAATAATTATATTCCAGCTGATACTATAAAAAAAAAATTATAATATATACTGATTACATACTTTATGCAATTGGACTATCATATAAACATTACATATATTTATTTAAACATTATTAATATGCTTAAATTATAGAATATAATATATAATATACGTTCATATATAATATAATTATTTCATAAACACATTTGTGAAGGATTTAAATTCGTAATAAAATCGCGCTCGCAGAAAAATTTGTTTTTCAAAAGTAATGCACACCAATGGAAAACCTATTTCATAAGTACTGCACAATTTCATTTAACAAAATATCCATTCCATAAATAATGCACACGGCTGAAGAAGAGGAAACACCGTGATCAAGCCAAACTCATTGAAAGGCATCCATTACAAGAGACAAAGGTCGTCCAAGCACATACTTATAAATCCAGATAACCGGAAGTAGACGCCATCAATTTCCTCTCTTACTCTAACATCTCGCAGAACTTCAACCCCCAAAAACCGACTCAGGCAGTAGCAGCAGCAACAACAACAACCAACAGCGCGTCACCATTCTTTCCAATAACCACCGCCAACATTTTATCATTATCTTTCTGGTGTGCGGGGGTTGGAGGGGGTGTGTGATTCCCTTCGGGAGACAAAATGGCTGACAAGCTGATAAAAGAAAAAAGGAAAACACGAAAACCTCTTAAACGGTTCTCACAAAGCTAAAAGCTCTGAAATTTATGAAACACTTAAAAAAATTGAGATCACCTCCACCTCATCCTCTCCACTCCCATCTCCTCCCCACCCACACACCACCGCCTTCCTTCAACAATTTTCTTTTATCTTCACTCCTAATTTTAATTAAGTTTACGCCTCTTTTTCAGTGGCGTAGCCTCTGGTCGGAAAGAAAACTAACTAATTCGTTGGACCAAGAAACTAATTTCCGAATTCTCTCTTCCCCAATTTCCGTTTCCGGTTTTATTTTTTCGGTTATTTTGTTCCGCTGTCTCAATTATTACACTTTCTAGAGGTTCCGCTACCAGATGTTACCGATGAGGAACTAAATAAAGCGCACTTGTTCGAAGGAAAACTTTTTTTATCTACGGAAACTGGGACACGAGAAGAAAGTCATAACGGTGACACGTGTGGGGCGAAATGATTTTGCTAAAGCCCCGAGAAAATCAGCAAAAACCAACCAGTCAACCTCATAATCAAGATCAAAACCGGAAGTGATCTGATCTATATAAAATAAAAATTAATCTGTCGTGGTAGATAAGTGTAATTGAATATTCATAAACTAATCGTTCCAGACATTTTGTATTATCTATGAAAGGATTCCTTCGAAGCGCTGTGCATTACTTTTGAAATGAGTTCTCCATAAAACTGTGCAATATTTCTGAAATGAGTTATCCATGACAGTGGGCGATATTTATGAAATAATTCCTCCAAGTTTCTGTGCAATATTTTTAAAATGAAATCTCCACGGCACTGTGCAATACTTTTGAAATAAGTTCTCCATTGCAGTGTGCAATATTTATGAAATAAATCCTCCAAGTTTCTATGCAATACTTTCGAAATGAGTTCTCCATGGCAGTGTGCAATATTTTTGAAATTAATGCTCCAAAGCACTGTGTAATATTTGTGAAATTATTCCTCCAAGGCAGTGTGCAATACTTTTGAAATGAGCTCTCCATGAAACTGTGCAATATTTTTGAAATGAGTTATCCATGACAGTGGGCGATATTTACCAAATGATCCCTTCAAGACACTATGCAATACTTTCGAAATGAGTTCTCCATTGCAGTGTGCAATATTTTTGAAATGCAAAGCACTGTGCAATACTTTTGAAATAAGTTCCCCGTAGCAGTGTGCAATATTTCTGAAATAAATCCTCCAAGTTTCTCTGCGATATTTTTAAAATGAAATCTCCACGACAATGTGCGATATCTGAGAAATTATTTCTCCGAGATAGTGTGCAATACTTTTGAAATGAATTCTCTATGAGTGTGTGCAATATTTATGAAATTTATCCCTCAGGATAAGTTGGATAAATATTGCAAGGCAATACAGGATAAATACAGGACAGTTGGCAATACTTCGAAAGCGATTCCTCCAAGAAACTGTGCAGCATTTATGAAATAAGTTCTCTACGACGGTATGCAGTAATTCAGCATTTGAACATGACTCAACCATCAGCAGCACTTCAGGATTGTCTCAAAACTAGGACTTTGATTTATGATTAGGACACCGCTGCTGACCAAGAAAACGTTTTTAGAAGAATTCTTGGTGCTAATTTCCAAAACTTTTCAAATCGATCCCTCTGACAAGTGTGCATTATTTATGAAATGAAATTTTCATTAGCCTGTTCACCGTTTTTGAGATGAATCAGAGTCCAACATGAAATGAATCCATGAGGTGTGTGCATAATTTATGAAACGAAGATGTCAATTGGTGTCATTAAATTCATTAAAAATACAAAACGAGTGTGCATTATTTATGAAAAATCGAACGATTCACAGATTATAATCCGAAACAAAAAATCTAGAAAAACGGTACAAGACAACTCTGACAAAACCGAGACGTGTGTTCAGGTTCTATGAAGGACGTCCTGCAAGTCACCAAGGAAAGGAAACGAGGAATAAAAACGACCAAATTATGGCGGACAGATGACCAAAAAGGAAACCAACAACAGCAACAACAAAAAAACGTGTCAAACAGCAAACTGTGACCGAGCCCGGGAACAAACAAAACACGCCCAAATTCCCTTCTCCCAAAACGCTCCTTATTAAAAAAAAACGACAGCAAACCGACGACATTAACAACCGCAGCACCATAAGGTTAAACATCGTCGACTCAACACCACCCATTAGCATACGAGCATAAAAAACAATTTCCGGTTTCACTTTCCTTTCGCAAATGAAAAAACAAAAACGCTGTTGGAAAAGGAAACCGTGTCCACCGGAAGAAGTTTCCTTCCTTCCTCTCTCCCACCTCCCTTCTCCCAACATACTAAAAATGGCTAAGACATCGTTATTTAGAGCGAACAGCAATATCGTTTATATGCTACGGTAAAAGTGATAAATCGGGGAGATATGTATATACAATTCATATTCACCAATTAATCTTGTTAATTGTGACAAATTCCTTAATATTTATCACATTTACCGGCTATTTTATAAAAACTGGCTCGCGAACTGAGTAAACTTTTATTAAATTCCCCCATCACAATTTGGTAAATGTGATAAATACTCAATAATTTGTCATATCAAGCAAGCTTAGCTATAAACAATCACCAAAAATCATGTATAGTCACCTGATTTATCACTTTTACCGTAACACATATTTATTTACTAGCTAGTTTATAAAACAACCAACCTTAGTCGAGAACTTAATAAAAGTTGTCTTAGATTACGGGCAGAATATTTTATAAACTGACTGGTAAATGTGATAAATATTCAGTAATTTATAACATTTACCGAACTTAATGTTTGATTATTAATATTCTATCACTTTTACCGTAATATCTACTTACGTTTATCACTTTTACCGGCTAGTTTATAAAATATTTAACTCGTAATTCGAGTGAATTATTATTAAATTCCTCATGACGAGTTTGAGGTTTCACAGCCAACAATAAATGCAAATATGTGATGAATATATGTTACGCCAAAAGTGATAAATCAGGTGTGCGTATATAATTCCTGTCGAATATTCATAATCACCAATTAAGCTCGGTAAAAGTGACTAACTATTGAATATTTATCACATTTACCGGTCAGTTTATAAAATCTCAAGCTGGTAATCCGAGAAGACCTTTATTAAATTCTCCATTATGAACTGGAGATTTTATAAACTGTCCAGTGAATGTGATAAACGTAAGTACATATTACGGTAAAAGTGATTAATTTGTGGAATTTATATAAATCCCGGTGATTTATATAAATTCCTAAACAAATCATCGTAAATGTGACAAATTATTGGATATTTATCACATTTACCGGCTAGTTTATAATATCTCCAACTTGTCATTGGGGATTCAATAAAAGTTTGCTAAGATCACAAGTCAGATATGTTATAAACTAACCGGTAAATTTGATAAATAGTCAATAATTCGTCACATTTAACAAGGTTAGTTGGTGATTATGAATAATCCCCGGGAATTATATGCCCAGATTCACCTCATTTGATTAAAATTTGTTTAGATTACGATTTGAAAATTTTCATAATCCAGACGGTAAATAATCGACTATTTATTACATTTACCGGATAGTTTATATAATATCTGACTCGTGATCTGAGTAAACTTTATTAAATCCCCCATTACGATTGGATATTTTACAAACTACCCGGTAAATGTGATAAAAATTCAGCAATTTGTGATAGTTGAGAACTTAAGCTGGTGATTATGAATAATCCCCGGGAATTATATACAGGTTCCCCTCATTTATCACTTTTACCGTAAGATATATCTGGGTGTAACTCTACGAAACGACATTAATTCCGGCCCACCTGGTATTTTCAAGACACTAAAATAAACCGGAAGTTAGTTTGACCGATTTTAGTCAACCGACAACCACCGGAAGTTGATAGAATTTACGTTTTGATTTGAACAAACGTTTTGGGGAAAGTTTTCGTGCTTTTCAACCCCCACTCACTTCGGATTTAATCACCAACAGAACAAATCAAAATCATGAGAACCAGGTTTCCAAAATGGCGGAACCCAACTTTTTCTCCAAGAAACACTTCTCCAGACAAAAGACTTCGTATCTCATCCTCTACCCCGCCCCCTCCCAGCTCCACCTCCACTCATCTTCCCAATACCACCACCAAATGCATTTATGTGATCAAACCGGACGAGAGATAATTGTTAGAGGAAGAAAATCGCCTACTTCCGGTTTCCACACTTCTGTTCTCTCACCGCTAGAAGCAACAAGCAATATCATTTCACCCGTGAAAAATAAATAACCGGATAGATAGATAGATAGATAAATAAATAAAAACGTTTCGAGGGAATGAAATGAGATTTGGAATAACTTGCTGTTGCTGTTGTTTTCCCCTCCCCTCAAAGCTCTCTTTCCCTGATAACAACTCCGATACCGCTTTGAGAATGATGGCGATGATGGTGGTTTCATATCTGAGCGGCGAAAAGTTGCCCCCTCAACCCAATGACGTCATTCAACAAGGCTGTTTGATCCTCAATCTCCCCCACGCGGCCCCAGACTTTTTGGGAAAACTTTTTTCTTTCTGCTTCTTTCTCTCTCTCTCTCGGAAGATTTTCTTTTACTTTCTTCTCTCCATCCCTTCATCTACTCCTGTCTATCATTCTCTCATCCTCCTAACTTCATTTTCCTTTTCGTTTTTAGGTCTTTTGGGTTTCCTGTTTCTCTTTTAATTCCTCACTCCTCCCCCTTTTACCATTTCCTTTTCTCTCTCATCTCTGTGGGCGCTGTTGCGGATTCATTATTAAACTTCCCCGTTTTAATATGTTAATTCGATTTCTCATCTACCCCTTATGCAATTAGACCAATTCATTTCCGGCTTTAAAATAATTTCCACGAGGAAAACTGCATCCCTGAAAACCCTAATCTAATGAGCTCATATTATGCAATTAGTCACGACTCCGCAGGTTTCAACATGCACGGAATCACAAAAGAATTTGTCAGCCATTTCCTGTCGTAGTTTCCCTCATCCCATCTAGTATCTGTTATAATCGAATCGAGAGTCTATGAAACGGCCACTCTATCAATAGCCACTTGACCGAATCTGGGTCAAAATGATTTTTGTCTGAATGGTTGCCAGAACCGCCATCGAGGACAGTTAGAAAATCATTTAGAAAACCAGAAATGGCCTCCGTTTGGCTATCTGAAAAATTCTAACTTCTCTCCTCCATTATGAGATTTTTAATTATATTTCAATTTTTCCCAAGAATTTTCCCTTCCACCCCCATCCCCCATCCCCCCATTTCCACTTCGGTGGAATTTAATTTTTTCCTTTCCTTCCGAACAAAATTCCTTTTCCGACTGCTGTTGCTGCTTCCTTTTATGCGCTCGAGTTCCCTTTTCTAATTCCCCCGCAGTGTCATCCTGAGCACTACAACCTACACACACACACCTTTATTAAGAATACACTTCCCACACTTACTAGTCTAATCAATTCCAAAAATAGTGCACACATCCATTAGTTCTGAATAGAGTTCCATGAGAGTGTGCATTACTTTTGAAACGAACCTTTCTAAAGGAACTTTTAAAGCTCCTCTTTGTTAAACTGTGCATTAATTATGAAATGAACTCCTCTAAAATTATACATCACACAAAACCAAACCTTTGTAAGTGTGCAATATTTATGAAATGAGATTCTCACGAAAGTGTGCATTATTTCTGAAACGGACTCTTTCTCAAGGAACTTTCTAAGTTTCTTTTAAGTGTGCATTACTTATGAAACAAGCTCTTTGGTAATCTGTGCATTAATTATGAAATGAACACCTCGAAAATTGCGCATCACATGAAAACTGAATTTTTAGTAAATATGTGCAATATTTATGAAATGAGATTCCCACGACAGTGTGCATTATTTCTGAAAAAACTCTATGAAAGCGTGCATTACTTTTGAAACGAACTTCTCACGAACTTTCTAACTTTCTCTTAAGTGTGCATTACTTATAAAACAAGCTCTTCGTTAAACTGTGCATTAATTATGAAACTAACTCCTCTAAAATTATGCATCATTAAAAACCCAGCCTGTTTACGCAACAGTGTGCATTACTTCTGAAAAAGCTCCATGAGAGTGTGCATCACTCTTGAAAATGACCCCTTCAAAAACAATTCTCTAAAGTCCTCTCAAGTGTACCTGATTTATGAAATAAATTGTTTATCAAATTGTACATTAATTATGAAATGAGGTTCGCATGAAACTGTGCAATATTTTTGAAATAAAATTCCACGAAAGAGTGCATCAATTATTCCTTTTGTAAATTGATTAGTATTATTTAAATGCTTTAAACCTTTTTAAGTGTGCAATATTTATGAAATGAGATTCCCACGAAAGTGTGCATTATTTCTGAAATAATGCGACCACGGGAGTGTGCATTACTTTTGAAATTGATTCCTTCGTAGAGTTGAACAATATTATTATATCATATTATCGACCAAAGGGCATTAAGAGTAGCAGTTGGACAAAATTTAATTCAATAACATCTACAAGAAAGCGTGCATTACTTTTGAAATGAATTTTGGGAAGCACACTTGTACAGTTTCATGTAACTCCATTCCACGCCCTTAAAGGAAATCCATTTCATAAATATTGCACACCTCGTGAACGATTCAACTTCGAAAATAAAGAATCCCTTTGTAAAAATATTTCCCTTCCAAAAATACTGCACACAAGGAAAACCCATTCCAAAAATATTGCACACTGTCACAAATGATTCGCCCAATAAAGAAACACAATTACCAACTTCCTCGAAGTGAAAAACGTTAGAATACCGACAACCAACCGGAAATGACGTCATCAAACAAAACTACCGGAACATCTGTTTTGGGGGAGAAAAGGGTCAAAGGTGAACGAAAACCGACAAAATCGGAAGGAGACACCTTTTATATGACACCCAAACCGGAAGTAAAACTTTCAAGAGAGAAATTGATGAGAAGTAAGAAACGAAAACGGAAACGGAAGACGACGAGCTGACACACTTCATACGGGAACCGGACAGATGTCTGGCTAATGTTTTGAATTTAAGATCAGTTGAAAATACAAATCGTGAAAAGGTAAGAGAGACGAAGAAGAACGAGACGGAGAGGAAACGTCGATCACGGTTGAATGAGAAATCAGCGAAAGAGTTCCAGTCAACCGGAAATAAAAAAAAGTACAAAGCAATCAAAGGAAACGAGGAGAGTTTCTACCTCGTTTTACTTCCTTTAAACAAACGGAAGTTAGGATATAATTGAAGGCTATGAAAATAAGCTTCAAAGGAAGTAGATAGGAAGGAGAGAGAGGGAGGAGGAAGAGGAAACAAGGAAACTGCAAACCTTCCACCAACTAGCCCAATTCAAAACTGGGTAACCCAGCATCTCTTAACCCATCCTTCGACACTGCCTTCTTCCAGTTCAGTGATGACAACCCTTTGACAACTGGGTCAAATCCACAATTCCTTTTAACCCAACAACATAGTTCACTGGGTCACCGATGAGAAGATAAAGGTTACGACAGAAAGACTGAAGACACAAAAATTCGGCGAGGGGGGTCACACAACCCAAAAAAGGCTCATTCAACACCTCAGTTTCCAACCCCGAGGTCATGGGTCCGCCATCACTGCTCTAACCATTCATATTACTACACCCAACCGCTGACACGGTCTTCTTTGTTTCCCGAGCGACATTTCCTAGCATTCTTATAAACAAAAAATCTTTTTCTGTTGTCCTCCTCGGTTGACAGTTGGCAGACCTGATGACAATGCCAGAGCCCGTCGATTCGTCAACAGAGATCGTTCATGCAGAAACCCATTTTGACATCCTCACTTTTAAAAACAAATTATCCTCCTGATGGACGTGTGTCCCTTCAAGCGAGGTCACGTGACACAAGATCAATTCATCCTTTGTTTCCGGTTTATTATTCAAAACCCAAAAAAAAAAATTTTTATTCCGAAAAAACTCTTCCATCAAACAGATCAATAAATTGAAGCGAGAACGAAAACAAAATTCGGGTGGAAGGACAATCACCAAAAAACGTTGGAAGACGTCCAAAAAGGATTCAACTCGGTCCCATACCCCCCTCACGTTCCTCCTCCCCAAAATCCGGGAAAAGGAAAATTTTTTAAAAATACAAAAAAAAGCGTCACGTGGATTTCCGGTTTTCCGTGTTGAGTTTACTCAACCTCTGCTGTAGCAGTATAACCCATCTTCCTCCTCCTGTCTCCTTCCATCTTTCCATCTCTCCCTACATATCAAGTTTCACAGCAACAGCAAAAAGGGAGGTTGTTATACGTGAAATAAAGTCTCCCAATAGCTGTCCCGAAAATTTTCACCTTCCGGCCGTTTTCCGTTTTGTGTATATCTTTCGGTCACGTGACCTTTTCCATTTGTTTGTTTCCAATCCTCCTCTCTCTCTCTCTGTCGGTTTAATTGTTCGTTTTCATTGCGCATCATTGTCTCCTTTAGATGGATTTGTTGGGATTCGATTCGATTTTTCCTCTTCGGGAAAGGTGGTTGGTTGATGATTGCTCCAGGCAAACTTTCCCCCGATTTTGATGAGCCGGTTTCCGGTTAAAAACCACAAACTCATTTCTTTCTCGTGGTTTCCCGTTTATTTTCGGCTTTCTCCGCTTTCCCGAAGAAACTCGATGAGTCTGACAACACTTCAAACTCCATTGTCACTTCCTTTGACACTTTTACCTCCTCGGTAAACAACGCATCTCGACAGAGCAAACAACCTTCTCCCACTCGTTCATCTTCGGTCATCTCCCAACTTTCCTCAGCGGTGGATGTCAAAACAACTCCCCAACACCTTTTGTCACTTCCATTAACATCTTTCTTTTGTTCGGAATCGGCCAAGCAGAAGACAAAAACTTTTCTCCGGTTCCATTTGCCCTTTCTCACGTTACCCATCGCCATAATCAAATAAACACTTCAGATCCTTCGGGTAAAGTAAACATCGGTGAAGGTATCGATGCTAACCTCCAAATCTATTCTTTGCGAATCCGTGAAGCTGCGTCTCCTCCCACCACCATCACCACCGCCCTCCCAAATCCTAATCAACGCACACAAAAGGATTTTAATTTGAAATCGATAAAACAAATCTCATTCATCTATCTATCGCTTATTTTGTTTTCCATCGTCTTTCACTAAAACCGGAAACCGGATTCGGTTTGAAACTGAATAAACGGTTTGAGAGGTCAAGAAAACATTCGAATCGAATACCCGTGAGAAATTGGCTTAACACTAAAACTTTCGAATCGGTCAATGGGTTGGTAATAGTCCCCCAAAATAGTATCAGTTTACTTATTTGATCATCATCAGGGACATGTGTATCCTGAAGTCAGATATCCGGTACCTGACGATGCGTGAGCCTGCAAAGCACTATGCCAGTCTCAAGAGTATGTGAAAATGAGACTGTGCAATATTTCTGAAACGACTTCTCCAAGCCACTAAGCATTATTTGTGAAATGAATTCTCTGCAATATTTCTGAAATAAACCCTTCAAGGCACTGTGCAATACTTTTGAAATAAGTACCTCATGGTAGTATGCAATACTTTTGAAATGAGTCAACCATGGTAGTGTGCAATACTTTTGAAACGAGTACTCCGGGATAGTGTGCAATACTTTTGAAATGAATCATCCATGGTAGTGTGCAATACTTTTGAAATGAATCATGATAGTGTGCAATACTTTTGAAATGAGTCATCCATGATAGTGTGCAATACTTTTGAAATGAGTCCTCCATGATAGTGTGCAATACTTTTGAAATGAGTACTCCATGATAGTGTGCAATACTTTTGAAATGATTCCTTCCATGGCAGTGTGCAATAATTTTGAAATGAGTTCTCCATGGCAGTGTGCAATATTTTGAAATGAATACTCCAAATAGTGTGCAATATTTTAAAATGAATCCTCCACGACAATGAGTGTGCAATATTTTTGAAGTGAATCTCCAAGACAATTGCATTACGCATGCAAAATAAAATCTCCATGACACATTGCAATATTTAAGTGATCACCATGACACTGTGCATATTTATGAATTCCTTCAAAAACATTTGCAATACATTTGAAATGAGCACTCTACAACACAAATTGAAGAAAATTTCAGTAGCCAATAATGTAGAATAGTATGAAAATGAATTCAAAAATCTATACTGTAAATAGTATCAATTAATATCACTTACACTCTCTAATAAGAATTATAAATAAATAACAAGACAGGAAAAGTCGTTGAGTTAATACGATGAGTATAATCCATACAACCACATAGGACAGACTGACAATTCCCTGATTTTCGTTTGAATTTTTATAAAAAGACGAACCCAACTCATTCAACCACAAAACGATTTATCGTCTTTTTAAGTTTCAAATAAAAATAAGCTTAAATTAAGATTAAACAAATAATTATTATAAAATGACACATTTCCTCATTCTGTTATAACAACACAATCACTCTTCTTATATTTATTTAAAAGAAAATCCAAACATAAGATGACAGAGATTCATATAAGTAATTGGTATGAGATCGCGATCATTTAAGATGTTAAAAAAATTTTCCTTTCACGGAAAACAGTCAGTACAACTTTAAAATCGCGTAAAAAAGAGATCCGACATGATTCAAAATATTTATTTTAATTTTTTCTTCATCCCCTGACCCCGAAGTTCACCCCCAACCCTCTTCAGAAAAATTAAATAAAAAAAATCGGAAACTCGGGCTCTGTCTTTTATACTCCACGTATTCAATTCACGTCCCTTTCAGATTTCACCCCCACACCCTCTCCCGGCTTTTCCATTATCGAAGTCTTATGAATGAGCTTTTCCGAAAATATTAAAAATCCTATTCACGCGTCCTCCTTCCACCTCCTCCCCCACAGCCTCCTCTCCATAAAAAACTAATTTTGACCGGAAAATGAAAAGCAAAAAAGGATTTAAAAATTCGTAACAACTTTTTTTCTTTTTGAAAATGGCGGTGAGGGCAAAAGAGACCCCGAGTTCTGAATAAATATTTCCAGCTTTTCAATTCCAGGTGTGGGAAAGAGACGAAGAGGAAAGGGACATGGGAGAGAGAAAAATTAAGTGGAACAGGAAGGGGGGGTAGGGGTTCGTTGGGACGGAAGAAGGATTTTCCGGATGAGACCGTTTGGACCTCAGGTCGAAGGTAAATCCGTTGGATTAAAGAACAAAATCCGGGTTCGAAGAAAAAAAAAATTTGTTTTTTCCTCCTCTATTTTTCCCTGAAGACGGGACAGAGGGAAAACGACAGGAGAGAATGACAGACTCGTCGTCGGATATTTTTGGTTTATCTGTAAACGTTTTCAAAAAGTTTTCATTTAGGAAAAGTCTCGTAAATGGGTTCATTAGCCTTTTTAGTTTTCTTTTTTCCCCACCTCCGCTCCTAAACCTTTTCCAGATTCCTCTTCTGAGATTAGGCCGATTACGTAACATCAAAGTCAGACGACCCAAAAGGAGTAAGGAAATGGAAAAAGAAAAAGAAAAACTCAGCAGAGATGGGAGGGAGAAGGACAGAGGAAAAATAAACAACAAGAAATGAAGGAAGAAAAGAAATACGTAGAAGGTACGGCAGAAAACCAAAAATAACAGAAAGAAAGTAAGAATAAATGTAGGAGACAGAAGAACTTACAAGAACAAGAAGACAAGTAACCCACTTGGGAAACCAAAAAAAGAAACCAAACTAACCCAACAGACACAAGAATTCAACAAATAAAATCACAACCCATCCAACAGAGACTCAAGACCTTGAACGAACAAACATAAAAATCCAACCAAAAAACAGGAAACCGAATCCAAAAAAGTTGAAACAACAAAAAACAGATAAAATATCAACAGCAACAAAAACACCACCTGGGGGTTGTGAAACACGATTCAAACATAGCAACCATTTCAACCGGATATGAAAAGAGTTTAGAAACGAAGCCACAGAAGACAAAACACCGAGAGAGAGATAAGAGCAAAGAGAGGGCATAAGAGCGGAAAGAAAAACACCGAATGGAGTTGCGAAAACATTAGAAAACACTTTCCCCGGAAATAAATTGAGTCAACGAGGGTAAACCTCAAACGAAAAGTGAAAATAAAAGGAAAAAGGAGAGAGAGAAAAAGCCGGGGAAAATGCTTACAAAACGAGGAAATTAGAGAGAGAACCGGAAGTCACGACCGAGATAAAAACAACGAAACTCAGCAGTTGAAAGTTAATCGAGTTAAAAAATCTCTACGTGTAAGTAAGAAAATGGATGATGCAAAATATGAGACAAGAAAGTGATTACAGAGGATGTGAAAGAAGACAATTAGATTCAACAACGAACTATAAATGACTATAATAAATGAGACAGACGTGAAAGAACACAAAACGACGACGGAATACAACCCAAAAGAGAACAAAAATAATCGAAAAAGATTAAGACAAAACCAAAAAGAAGGAAACGTGATAGGTCAATAAAACAGGCAAGAGACAGAAAAACAGCAGAAACATAATAAAGAGCAACAGGAAAGAGAACAAAACAAAAACTGACAAAGAAAAAGAGAAAACACTGAAGAAGAAAAAGGAAGACAATGGAGGAGAGAGCATCAATTTAAGGATAACATCCGCCTGTGCTGACACAGTATACATACTCAGCACAAACTTGAACCACCGAACAATTGCCAATGATGCATAAGAGGGAGAGTTACGAACAAAATCAGCAACACAAAAAAATGCTGAAGATGAATCAAAACCAACACCCAAAACCACGAACTCAATCCAACCCAAAACCAACAGACCAACAGGAAGAAAATACTTTCAAACATTCAAATAGGAACTTCCAGTACTTTTTGAAGAAAACGACAGCAGGATGGTTCCTAGAAACAGGAAAAATCTCTTAAGGAACTGGAAATCAGGCAGAAGACGTGTAAAAACGTGGCCCTAGGAGAGGAAAAGACCTCACAGCAACAAGATAAAGTACTGGAGAAGGTGAAAGAAGACGACGCAAAAAGATGGCCGATACCAGCCAATAAAAACGCAAAGAAATTTTTGGCGGGAAAAAAATTCCGACACCCCCTTCAAATCCAAACACCACCAAACCAGAAACTCAAGAAACCGGAAACTTTTCTCGCGACACGAGCCACCTTCCCTTCCCCACTTCCAAACGACTTATCCACAGCTAGATTGAGGAGAAACGAGGCTGACTTTTCCAACCAGAATTTCTAAAGAAACAAGCAACGAAACTTTTGACTTTTCAAACAAACAAAAACCTCCTCTCCTTGAGGTTTCTCAAAGAAACATTCAATAAAATACCGAAACCGAGGAAAGGGAGGAGAAGGAGGAGAGCGGGAGGAAACTAAGAAACCCGTTAACACACAGAAAAACAAGAATAATCAAAACGAAGAACACGAGAAAGACGTCTTAACTCCTTTCCGTTAATCCCAACGTTCTCCTCTTCACCCTCAACCCCCACACCTCCCGCTCAGTGCCGTATCCAGAACGAGAACAAAAAAAGAAACAAAAATTTCCCAACATCCAGGGAGGGATGGGAAACCAGTTTCCCCAATTTCAAACAATTCCAAACGATTCTGAAAAGAAAAAGTGAAAACCCGTGAAAATTCGTGTTCACAAAAGTATAAATTTCCGCCATTTTTACTTTTCCCACGATTTCTACCCCTTGAAATACGTGTGAACAATTTTATTTACACTTTTCCGGTTCCTGTAACAACGATCGGTATTACCAACCCCATGACACTCTTCCCTTAAATGAGAATGACGTCACACAGCCGAGAAACGGGAGGAAAATTTTTATTTCTCGTTTTCTGTTAATAAATTTCCCGGTTAAACCAATCAACCGGAAACGGGAAATCGATCCGTGAACGAATAAACAAGAGCGAATCATTTATGTAATTACCTATTATTATTACTACGTTATTGAGGCTGGTGGAAAGAGGAGGAAGAGGAAGAAGAGAGGAGGAGGAAGAAGAGGAAAATATTCGAATGCCTAAGTGATTTAATTATAAATATCTCAAACGGGAAAGAGAGGAAGAAGAGAGAAAACCTCAAAATCGAACAGATAAATTATAAAACGAATCAAGTTGAGCTGACGGAAACGAAGAAAACGAGACAACAGAGAGAGGAAATCGAGCTTTTAAATGAGATTCCCCTTCGAATTCGGAAAAATTATTTAAAAGGCGGTGAGAAGATAAGGCTAAATGACAGATGAGAAACGAATTAAATCAGCGACAACTTTTTGTCTTAAAGCTTTTAGGAAGACAGAAGATGAAATGAACACAAACATTTTCAGAAGAGAAAACAAGAATAAGAAGCGAAACCAAAATTCTTCAACCCCTCACCACCCCTGTAACAGCTACCCTCCACCAGGTACGAGATACTAGGCAGTCGGTCTCTTATTAAAGGGACCTTTCGTCTAGGGAACAGACCAGTGTCTTAGTCTCAGCAACTTGGTAGCAATCTGGGTGGTACGAACTACAAGAAGATAAACAGGAAATGAACAAGACGAAAATGATTAAAGAGAAGTAGTTATGAAGAGGAAGAAGCGGTGTAGTAGATTAGGACAGTGATGGACAAGTTACGGCCCGTGAAAGTATTTAATCCGGCCCGCCGAAGGTTTATCCACATGGGTAGTACTACATGGCCCGCTACAATTACGTTTTGATGATCGAAAAGTAGATTCTACTTAGTAGATGGATAGTCTACAGAATAAGCTAAACTAGCAGCGTAGTTAATGTGTCACAAATCTACTTTAGCTCGTTTTATGTGCCCCCAAAAAAATTTTAAAATTGGCCCGTTGATTAAAAAGATTGCCCACCCCTGGATTATGCATTTAGGGAATTGGAAGTAATACAATGAAAGAAAAAGGAAAACAGCAGCAGAGTAGAGAGTTGCAACCAAAAGTGTGTTAAGAAGTCGAATGGTGACACCCTTGAGAAGTCGCTGACTTTCTAATTGGCCAACAAGAAACCAAACAAAAATTAAAATGGAGGTCAGAAAAAAAGGAAACTGAGCAGAAAGTTAATAAAAAACAAGACGAAAAATTAAAAAAGAAATCTGACGAAGTAAAATCAGAAAAGAAAACAAACAAAAAGTAAAAGACTAAAAAGAAGCAAATTTAAAGAAAAACAAAAATGTAACGATTGATAGATGAAAGACAACGAAATTCAGAGGAAGAAAGAGTAGACGAATAACAAAAACAGAAAAACATTGACGAAATAAAAGAACGATAACAATGAAGAGAAGAGAAGCAAAAGAAGGAAAACGGAAGACGAAAAAGGGACAAAAAATTTTGAAAAAAAAGGAAACAAAACAACACAAAACAAAAAAAGAACAACAAACTTTGACAGAAATCAATTTCTAACCGAAATTACACCACCGCATAACTTCAAACCCGCATTAAATATTCAATACACGTGACGTGATGTACAAGCTACAACAAATAAACATCCAACGCTGTCTCGCCCCTCCCAAAAAGCTGATCTCCACAGCTGAAATTTGGTCCATCGTTAAAACACCCACCACCATCCCCCTCAATCCCAACCCCTTGTTCTCTTCTTCCCCAAAATCTCCGAAAACCTCATCAATATTTTATTCACTTAATTATTTAATAGCTCTTTCATAATTAATTAAAATCAATCCGACATTTTAGGTACTCAGAGAAGGTTCAAATCAAATCGAAAAGTCAGGCTGTCATTTGATTCTGCTGACACGTAACAAGACCATAACACACGTATACACCTTCCTCTTCCCCTGCTTCCCAAAGAATCAAACTCGAAACGGGAATCTGGGGGATCAAATCATTTTTCTCATAAAAACGGAAATGACGTCACACTAACTTCCGGCTATAATTACTGTAAAGCTCAGAAGAAAGAAGAGAGAGAGAGAGGAGGAAATTCTTTTGAAAACAACATCCCTCTGCCTACGGCCACTCCCCCCTCCCTTCGAAAAGAAATTTCCCATCATTTAGTACTCTATTAATTAAAAAATTAATTAATTAATTAACATAATTTATTAATCAATAATATAAAAAAAGCTCCATCTAATTAATAAATCAAAATTATCTTATTTAATAGATTTATAATCATCTAAGATCGATTCTTTTGTTTCGGAATTAAAATCGGAAGCGGAACTAGCCCCTCCCCACTTCCCCTCATCGGATGGGGGGAAGGCGGGGAAGCTTTCCGACGAAATTAACCAATCAAAGAGTGAGAAAGACGGAGGGGGAAGGAGGAAGAGGAACCAAACCGAAGTCATTATTGAAACCAATTGAAGACCGTCGAAACCCGATTAAGGAAACGACGAGCGTTAATCCTGAACCTTTTCCTCTCCTCCTCCTCCTCCTCTCTACCTCCTTCACTCCTTTCCCACCTCAAGGCTGCCAACTTATAAAAAATTAACTGTTTTCAATTTTTACATTACTTTCCAGAAAAGCGCTTTGCCTCCACTCCTCCTCCTCCTCTCACTCTTAAACTCTCAACAGAGAGGAAGAGGACCGAAAATTTTTTTTCTCTTCATTCAACGACGAATTTTCTTTCAGATAATCTTCTTCTTCCACTTTTTCGCGAAAGGAGGAGGAGGAGGAGGGAAAGGAGGCAAGGAAAAATCTTTCAAAATTTAAATTTGATCACGCTGACAAAACCCGAAGACATTTCTTCTTTCTTACCCTCACCAACACCGCCACCACCTCCTCCTCCTCCCATTCATCCTCTCTTAAATTACTTAATTAAATCTCTGAGAAGACTTTTCTTTAGCTGAAGGAAAAGGGAGGAGAGAGAGTGGGTGGGGAGGGGGAGGAGGAAAACAAAAAACCAAAATCTTCCGGAAAACTCAAATTTAAATATAAAGGAGAGAGAGAGAGAAAGAATTTCCATTTCCGGGAAAAACTTTTCATTTTCTAATAAATATGGAATTTCAAACTCGAATGAAACCGGGTCACGGTTTTGTGATCTGTACCTGGATTAAGGTCTTCACGAAAAATACCACAAACCGGAAACTAATGAAAAAAAATACTGAAAACCGGATATTGTTCCTGACTTCTTGTTTCCCCGTTTCGGAGGGGAGGAGAACGTCATTCGTGATGTACACCACACGTCGAACATTCCTCCCCGTTCGCCAAATCATCACCATCATCATCCCCTTCGTTTCCGGATTCCTGAAACCTTTGATACTCCGTCACGACGTCGAGGAGATTCGCCTCAGCTTCGGCGAACTCCATCAAATCCATACCCTCGGCCGTATACCAATGAATGTACGCTCGCTTCTTGAGCATCGTTTGAAACTGTTTCTCGAGTCTGTTGAACACTTCCTGAACGGATGTCGAATTCCCGAGAAAAGTTCCGCTCATCTTCAACCCCTGGGCGGTATGTCGCAGATGACGGTCTTAACATTGTTCGGTATCCACTCCGAGAAGTAGGTGCTGTTCTTGTTCTGGACGTTCACCATCTGTTCGTCGACTTCTCGCGTTGACACCCGACCTCGGAATATCGCCGCCACTGTTAAATACTTCCCGTGACGAGGATCGCAACCTGACATCACGTTCCGACAGTCGAACATTTGCTGAGTCAGCTCGGGAACAGTCAGCGCTTTGTATTTCTGGAATTTGGGCGGAACGAGAGGAGAGAACCCGATTATGAGAAAATGGAGTCGAGGATACGGCATCATGTTCACGGCCAACTTCCTCAAATCCGAATTTAGCTGACCCGGAAACCTCAAACAAGTCGTGACACCAGACAAACCGACCGATATGATATGATTCAAATCCCCGAAATTAGGCGACATGATACCCAAAGTCCTCGAACATATGTTATAGAGAGCTTGATTATCGATGCAAAACGTGAAATCCGCATTCTCGATCAAGTGATGCATGGACAGTATCGTGTTATAGGGTGCAACCACGGTCTCCGATACCATCGGGCTGGGGAAGACAGAACAAGTGTTGAAGATCCTGTCGGGATACTCCTGTCGTATGTTCGCCATGATCAGAGTCCCCAAACCCGAGCCGGTACCACCACCGAGCGAATGTGTCAGCTGAAAACCCTGCAGGCAGTCACAACCCTCCACCTCTCTTCGGACTGCGTCTAGGATTTCATCAAGCAAGGAAGCACCTATCGTGGAAAGTTTTCATCAAAATCGGAAACCATTTCCGGTTCAAGAACAAAACTACTCAAAAGTCATAATACCATCGGTGTAGTGTCCTTTCGCCCAATTGTTTCCGGCTCCCCACTGACCACAAACGAAATTCTCAGGTTTGAACAAGTCACCGTACGGTCCACCATGGAGAGAATCCACGACGCCAGGCTCCAGGTCGATGAGTACGGCTCTGGGAACGTACCTGCTCCTTGCTTCGTCGAAGTAAACATTCAGTCTCTCGCACTGTAAGTCATTTCCGGTGAACTGTCCGAACGGATCGATTCCATGTTCGTCGCAGATCACCTCCCAGAATTTGTAACCGATTTGATTTCCGCACTGACCCACTTGAACCTGACATATCTCTCTCATATTTACAATTCGTACAAACAAAAAACACCAAAATGGCGGATGAAGAACGAGATCTCAAAATGGCGTTCGAAACCTCCTAGATTGTGTGTGTTATTTTGCATGACCGTTCTTGATGATTGTTTCCATTCGGAATGTCGGAATTTGGGGTTGGAAATAAATCAATTCCTTTCTACGCCCCTGATATGTTTGTCTTAATCTCTCTTTTATTGCTTTTCCCTCGAATCCTGCCATTTTCTTCTCCGCAAACTGTATCGACTTAACAGTTCTCTTTCCTTTGTTCCGCGAATTCCAAACTTTGTTTATTTCCATTTCCTCCTTTCCGCCTCTCTTCCTCCTCCCTCCCTCCCTCCCTCCGTTCCAATAACAAACTTGTTTTCCTTTGTTGTTGCTGTTTTTCTTATCCCACTTTATTTGATACAAATTTTTTTTTGGCTCCTTTTTTTACAAGTCCACCGGAAGAAGGAAGAAAGCAAAATGAGAGAGATATGTCACTTCCAGGTGGGACAATGCGGAAACCAAATCGGTTCCAAGTTCTGGGAGGTGATTTGCGACGAGCATGGCATCGACCCGACTGGAAACTACCACGGTGACTCCGACCTACAGCTACAGCGGATCAACGTCTACTTTAACGAAGCCACCGGCGGGAAGTACGTTCCGAGAGCCGTTCTCGTCGATCTCGAACCCGGGACGATGGACGCCGTGCGAACGGGTCCTTTCGGTCAGATATTCAGACCCGATAATTTCGTTTTTGGAAGTGCCGGAGCCGGAAATAACTGGGCCAAAGGACACTACACGGAGGGTGAGACAATCTTTCGACATTTTCTTTGCGCTACCGAAATAGGAGAATCGTCCCGTCATTCCCTCTCCCCCTTCCTCTGTTTATCTATGTCAAAAGTAATGCACACTTTTACAATAAACTCATTTCACTAAATTGTGCACATTTCAAAAATATTGCACACTTTCAAGGCGAATCAACTTTATAAACATGACACACTCTAAGACTTCGTTCCAAAAGCTATGCACCTTTTCACCAAGAACAATTTCACTAGTGGACTAGCTTTAACAACAGCCTTTTTCAAAAGTAATGCACACTTCTCAAACCAAAAAAGAAAACCTTACAAATCCAATTCATTTCATAAATACTGCACACTTTTACGAAGAGTTCGTAACGTATGCATCTTAATGAAGAATTCATTGCAAAAGTAACGCAGGCTTCCAAGGCTAATTGCTTTCATAAATATTGCACACCTCAAAGATTTCTTTTCCATCAAGAACACATTTCATAAATAAGGAAACCTTGAATAACAACCCATTTCAAAAATGATGCACACTTCTTAAACCAATTGATTTTAACAAGAAATAAATACAGACTTTCAAACCCCATTTATTTCATAAATATTGCACACTTATAAAATATATTTCATTTCAAAAATACTGCACACTCAGCAATAATCCATCTCATAAATACTGCACACTTTTATTTTATTAATATTTGGCGCATTTATGATGAACACATCGAGGCTTATTTGTAATATTCTTTCCTAACGGATTCTAAATAAAAGTGTGCATTATTTATGAAATGGGGATGATAGGCATCACACGCAATCAGTCAACAGTCATACCTAAGATATCAAAACTACAATATCATACACTGCATATACAAAACACTCGCACGAAGCCTTCTTAGTATAGATTAATACAAACTTAGAAATAAGAAAGATGACGTCATTAATTTAATTACAATTGGAGTCTAGTATCTTTTTAGAATTCCAAAGAAATCTTCATGTTCTCGAAAGAATCTTTGGCCCGACCGGATTTGGCGAAGTCAAAAAGACTCGAAACAGATAAGACACACGCTCACACGCACAATATAGACAGTCGACAAGTTGTGACATGTAAGCGACGAACAAAATCCGAAACCGGATATGGGCTGTCAATCCACGGGAAACGGTCTGACACTTTTCTTTACTTATAGACAAACTCGCTCTGATTTCCAGGGTGCGCCGCCCGCTTTTCCCCGTAAAACTCGAGATCGTCTTTGATTCTTCTTTCAAAATTGGAATGCTGACAACAGCCCTTAAGGGTGTGAGCTGAGGGAGGAGGGGTGGATCGCACTTCGTTTCACTTTGAAGTTGTCAAAATTGACTTTTTTCTCCGTCCCGTTAGATCGTCTTTTTATATTTACAAAAGGGCTCGAACGTTCTTATGCATTTCATCCCTCGAGGGGGTTAGAAATATGGGACGGTGAACGGTTTCAAAAAAGGCGTTCGCTAGATCGCAATGAGATTGAAATCAGTGAGATACGACTGTTGACTCGTGTCCGAACGTTTTGAAATCGATTAACAGTGTCTGTCACCAATACACCTAAGATGATTAGTTCACTAATGGTACCTTAACGACGTAGTCTCTCTTTTTACATTCTTTGACTAAATTTATGATAATCACGGTGATTTCAAATCACCGAGTCTTCTTAGAATCACTTTACCAAAGTTTCTTCTCTTTTAAGGATGCGAACTGACAGAATCCGTTCTCGACGTTCTAAGAAAGGAAGCGGAAGGTTGTGACTGTCTTCAAGGATTTCAATTAACCCACTCATTAGGTGGTGGAACAGGAGCAGGTTTAGGAACTCGATTGATATCGAAAATCCGTGAGGAATACCCGGAGCGAATAATGAACACTTTCAGCGTGGCGCCATCACCCAAAGTCTCAGACACGGTCGTCGAGCCTTACAACGCGACACTATCCGTGCACCAGCTGGTCGAGAACACTGACGAGACCTATTGCATCGACAACGAAGCTCTCTACGACATCTGTTTCAGGACTCTAAAGCTCACGACACCAACCTACGGCGATTTGAATCATCTGGTGTCAGCAGCCATGTCCGGTGTGACGACCTGTCTCCGATTCCCCGGTCAGCTCAACTCAGATCTTAGAAAACTAGCCGTGAACATGATTCCATTTCCGCGTCTTCACTTCTTCATCCCCGGATTCGTGCCTCTCACATCACGAGGATCCCAACAGTATAGAGCTTTGACCGTACCCGAGCTCACGCAACAAATGTTCGATCCGAAAAACATGATGGCAGCCTGCGATCCAAGATGCGGGAGATACATGACAGTTGCTGCCATCTTCCGCGGACGGATGTCCATGAAAGAAGTCGACGAACAGATGTTAAACGTTCAGAACAAGAACAGCACTTACTTCGTCGACTGGATACCGAGTAACGTGAAGACGGCTGTCTGCGACATACCGCCGAGAGGTTTGAAAATGTCAGCGACGTTTATTGGAAACTCGACAGCGATCCAAGAGCTCTTCAAAAGGATTTCTGATCAGTTCACCGTCATGTTCAGACGGAAGGCTTTCCTTCACTGGTACACTGCCGAAGGTATGGACGAAATGGAATTCACAGAAGCCGAAAGCAACATGAACGATCTCATATCCGAGTATCAGCAGTATCAGGAAGCGACTTCCTACGAAGAGGAAGAAGATGAAGATATCTCGGAACTAGTCGAATGACTTTTTTACAGTTTTTCTTTCTGTTTACTTCCGTTTTTACAGTTTTATTTTTGTCTTCTTGTACAGTTCTTTACAGTTCTTGTAGCGTTATATTATTAATATTATTAGATTATAACATTCCATTATTAACTCCGTCCTTTTTTGTTCTTCGGTTCAGTTATTACCTCTCTTCAGCACTTTTTATTAAAACTTTCCTAAGTAATTTTTCCAGCAATTTGTTTCAGCAGAAACCCCAACTCTGGAAACTTTCGAACCCTTTTTTTAATAGCTTGTTTCAAGTTTTCCTCCGATGAGTTTTCCGGCAGTATTCTGTTAATATCTTCCGTAATTTTCTCCGTATAGTATAATTACTCTGTTTTTTAATTAACCTGATTTTCTCCAGAGATTTTCGTCAGCAGTATTCTCCCAAGACAGAAGATACCACCCAGCACCAATTACTTCCAACGTCAGCCATGTCAGCAAAAGTCTAACAACAAGAAAGCAACAATCCATACTCATAAGAAAACAGGCCCTTTAATTACTATCACATGACTAAATCCATCATCATAAATTTCTTTTTTCTTTGACGACCTTACGAGTATTACGAAAGTGTGCAGTATTTTTGAAACGAATTCTAATTATGAACATGAACCATAATATTTCACTTCCAGTTTGATTTGGAAGGAGGACTAGAGGGGAAAAACTGTCCAACAGGTTTGGTTTAGAGAACCGGACGAATAGGACTATTTCCCGCCAAAATGTTGTTTATGGTTGTTGGGGAGATAGCAATGAAGTATCGGATTAAGGATTTTGACCTTGACTATTGACTCTAACCTTCTTCGAAAAACCAAGAGGAACCAGATCGATGAAACAGAAATTCGGCGTTATCGGTGTATGTCGCAACAAGTCTTCCGTATGCAAAATGACCCCTCCCTCCCCGTTCTCGCCAACAGGATAGAAGTTATCGTTGCTAACACAATAGACAGGTCTCACACGTTAATTGACTCTCCGCATCTTCATCTCCTCCTGTTTTCTCTCTCTTCTATTCTCTCTGCCTCTTTGATTTTGTTGGTTGTCCTTATTTCTGTTCTTCTCATTCCTTATCTTTCTCTCTCTCTATTTTATTTTCTTCTTCTGCTGTCTATTCTGCTCTATGTTTCTTTTCCCTTTTCCCTTTGTATCTATAAATATGTATCTGTGTAAATTTTGGTTCCTTTTCTTCTTCTTCTCTCTCTGTATCTCGTTTTCTCTCTTTCTCTGTCAGTTATGTTGTATGGTTCTTCTTTCTTTTGGTTTCTC
>JADMLL010000012.1:9306369-9352469 GCA_016920875.1 Columbicola columbae
GATTTTTAATTAATGAATCAATAATCAATAATCGATTTTTTACTCTCCCTCCCTAATTAAGAGATTAATTAATGATTGTAAACTGCCTCTTACTTTTCATAGTAAATAATAATTAACTAATTAATTATTATTTTTATTTATGAAAGGGTACGGAAAATAGAAGTAAAAGGTTTTGGGTATCTGGGTGTCATCTTTCAGAAGAATGGAACCTTCGAATTACATTTAAAGGAGACTGCCAAAAAGGTAATGGGAGGAGTAGTGTAGTGGTTAAAGTCTCTGACGCAATGGTCGTGAGTTCGAATCCTCCTCCCGTATCCTGTTATACCCCCAAAAAAGGGTGAAAAACGGGATTAAAACCACAACTGGAGAATCGGGGGAAGGTTACTCCCGCGGAACTTCAAACTAAGGTACTTTAACACAGAGAAGTCTGTGGGTGGGAGGAAAACAGAAATTTAGAAAGTATACAGGAAAGATACCCAGCCGCACCGGGCTACCTGGTATTAGAAGAAACCGGAAAGAGAGCAGCAAGATATGAAGCCAGTATCAGGGGAAAAATTCATAAGAGAACTGGATGGCCAGGAGAAGAAGGAGGAGGACTTAATACAACAGCTGGAGGTAAGGGACAGAGATATGCAGAGGCAACAACTACAGAATACAACTCTCCGATACAACCCCGACTACAAAAGTGCTTGAAAGTGGGACTACCACGATACCTGAAGAAGAACGACGAAGGATTTGAACTTACGACTACAACTCCCATAGTCAAACACTTTAACTACTACACGACGCCTCCAGCGCCGTTATTTACAGTTACGCGGCTACTACCCATTGAAAGTGCAGATCATAGTACCTCAAACACATAATAAAATTTTATTTTTCCATTTCAAAACTAATGCACACTTTTTAAAACGAGCCAAAGCTTTTATAAAAACCATGCACTCACACACCCCATTAGTTTCATAAATATTGCACACTTTTACAAAGAGTTTATAATGTAGGCATTTTTACACACAGTCGATTTCAAAAGTAAGGAACACTTCTCAAACCAATCGACCATTTCAAAACTGATTTCGATGATTAAAAGTGATAAATGACTTCAAAAGTAATGCACAGTTTTTAACAGAATCAAAACTGAACCTGACGGTTAGCGATTACAGCCTCCTAGACTCAATTTCTACCTCCGCTTGTCTTACTGTGATACACCCACACCCACAACACATTTCTCACTAAATAATTTTTTAAGGTCTTCATTTCAAAAATAATGCACACTTTCAAGGCCAGTTGATTTCATAAATATTGCACACTACTACCATTTCAAAAGTTATTCATATTTTCATCAAGGAAACATTTCATAAGTGAGCAAACTTTCTACAACAACCCATTTCATAGGTAAGCAAATTTTTTACAACAACGCATTTCAAAAGTAATGCACACTTCTCAGGCCCATTCATTTCAGTTAATAAAAAAATTTACAAACCCAACTCATTCCATAAATACTGCACTCTAACAAAAAGCTCGTAACTTACGCATCTTTATCAATAATTCATTTCAAAAGTATTACACACTTCCAAGGCTAATCCATTCCATAAATATTGCACACTTCTACGATTAGAATACATTTCATAAGTAAGCAAACCTTTAACAACCACCCATTTCAAAAATAATGCAAACTTCAAAAACCAACCATGCGAATTTACTTTTAAAACCAATTCATTTCATAAAAATTGCACAGAACTAACAGGGTTCATTTCAAAAGTAATGCACACTTTCAACACGAATTGATTTCATAAATATTGCACACTTTCAAGATTTAATTTTAAAAGTTATGCACACTTCCAAGACGATTCACTTCAAAAAAAATTATACACACTTCAAACCCAATTCGTTTCAAAAATACTGCACACTACTCACAGGATTTCATTTCAAAAGTAATGCACACACACACTTCGACATAAATATTGCACACTTTCATTTTATCTTGCTCGTAGTTGATGAACAAATTGATTCTCATTAACGGCCTATATTTTCTCTAACGGATTCTTAAGGAAAGTGTGCATTACTTTTGAGATGAATCTTTGTCATGGCCTTGAATCATTTTCGATTTCCTCTCTCGCGAATGGATTCGGTTTAATGAGAACCTCGTGAGTTTGTCACGACTTCTCTCTCTAATCCGGGGACTTGGGGGAAATTCGTGGCTGGTGGGCGGTTAAAACCAAAATGATGACGTCATTATTTTGACTCCCGATGAAAAGTTATCAATATCGGAACTCCTTCCAGAATTTAGGTTAATGACGCGAGGTTTATCCTTCCTCCCAGTCCCCGCTCTCCACTTTTATCCCAGATGAAGGGACCTCTTATCGGCTTTGCGAGAACCGCCTTCGAGTTTGGAAAATTTTCCGGACGCCTAGATTTTCCCTTCACTCCCACCCCCTCAACCCTCTGGAAAATTTTATTTCCCGAAATGATGATGGTCGATGTGAATCCGACGTTGACTTTTATTCTTTCCCTCCTCTCGTTCTTTCTCATTTCATATTCAGAGGAAAATTTTTTTTATCGGAAAATTCAAAGTAAATGAAGTCGTCGTTGTCGTTTTTGAATGCGATTTTCCTTTCTTCCCTTCTTTTCCGTATTCTTCCCTCCTTTCCATCTCCTCTCGTTCGACAAAAGAAATTTGTTAACAAAAAAAGGAAATCGGACTCAATTTTCCGATAGAGGAAAACGAACGAGAATGGAAAATTTTTTATTCCGTACCGGGAAATCCCCGGAAATGAATTTTCCTCGGGAACAGGATCCGGGAAAATGTTTTTAAGGGGATGGAAAAGGTTAGGGGTCGATTGACAAAATCAAATAAAAAAAGGTGAGAACAGAAGAATTTGGTTTAAACAACTCGAAGATGAGTGAGAGTAAAGACAGAGAGAGAGAGAAACAGCATAAAAGGTCGTAGGTGTCGTGCAATACTTTTGGAATGAACTGTTCTTTATTGTGTGCAATATTTTTGGAATAAACTATACGTTATTGTGCGCAGTACTTTTTAAATCAGCACTTCGTTGTTGTGTGCAATATTTTTAAAATAAATTATTTGTTTTTATGTGCAATATTTTTGAAAGAAACTAGTCTTGATTGTGTGCAATACTTTTGAAAGAAACTAGTCGTCATTGTGTGCAATACTTTTGAAACGAATTATTCGTTTTTATGTGCAATACTTTTGGAATCAGCAATTCGTTATAGAGATTATTCATAATCACCAATCAAGCTTAGCTAATGTGATAAATTACTGAATATTTATCACATTTACCGGCTATTTTATAAAATATTCAACTCGTGATCTGAGCAAACTTTTATTAGATTCCCCATTAGAAGTCTGAGAATTTATAAAATAGCCGGTAAATGTAATAAATTCTCAGTAATTTATCACATTAGCCAAGTTTACTTGGTAATTTTGAGTAATCGCCGATAATTATGAAATATTAGGTTCGGTCGGTTCATTTCCGGTTTTTGAGTGACTTCCTTTTATTTCCTCGCGTTTCTCAGTTTTTGGGATTGTTGGAAAGTTGGGTACCACGCGGGGGTTGAAAATTATTGCCTTCGAGAGAGGAATCGCAAAACAAGAAAACATCGAATACAAAACATCCCCCCACTGCCACCGCCTTCTGAAAAACCAGGAAGTGGAGCCTCTCAATTAGTTAACCAAGATTAAGGTCTTCAATTAATCAAAAGCCGAGATTAAGATCGGATGGGAAAGATGAATGGGAGCAAAGGAACAGAAATGACTTTCACCGACGGGGGTGGTGGAGGGGCTGAGGGAGGGGGTTGATAGCGGGGAAGCTAAGGAACGAGAGAACAAAAAGGAAAGTAAACAAGTTTCGGGAGAACCACGGTCGACTGACTTAACGTCTTATAAAAGACCATTTTCGTTGGGTGGATGTGGAAAGAGTTTGGGGGTGAGTTGGGGGTGGGTGTGGAACAGACCAAAACAAGGTGAGCGGAAACGGAAGCGATAGAAATTCGCAATAAAAAGTTTTTGACTGAGCCTTCTGGAAATTTCTTAAATCCGGAAATCGGGTTGGGGGTGAATTGTGGTGTTGGGGTGGAAAATTTGGATTCTGCAAGGAAATTAAATTTTGTAATTTCGTTTTCAAATTTAATTTTTCTTCGGGGATTCCGTATAATCGTGCTGTTGCCTTTTGGGGGCTGAGGGGTGGCCTTTCCTCCACAATGCGGTTTTCGACCGGTAGCTTTTATCAACTTCCATCTTTTCTCATACAACCCGATTGGTGAAGATGGGATGGAGGAAACTAGAGGGAGGGGGGTAACGACTGAAAACCTAGATTTTCGTTTACTCAGCAACCTCCAAAACAGCCAGAAATTCATTTCCGGACTATCCTAAATATTTACACCCCTTCTTCCGCTTATCATTCTCAAACTAATTATTTCGTTGGAGGGGGTTGATGATAATGAAAAGATGGCGCCATATTGTTAACGAAATCATTTTTGAAGGTCGAAGGGATTTGTCTTTCCAAAAAAATTTTTTGTTTGTTTTGAATTCTGAGAGGAAAAAAGAAGCTGGGAGGAACGGGAAGTGAAAACATGTTTTGAAATGTTTATTTCCGTTTGGAGGGGTCTCTGGAGAAATCACAAAAATTGATCCAGGAAAAGCTATTCAGAAATTAAATAAAAATTAAAATAAATGTCCTCACCCGTCACTCTCCTCCTTCCTTCCCATCTTCCGTTTTCTCTTTTGTTTATGTCTTTCTAACCAATTTTCCTCTTCTTTCATTTGTTTTTCTCTTCTTACCCCCACTTCCTCCTTCCATCTTTTTTAGGTGGTCAGTTCTTTATTGTAAAATATTTCTTTACTGTCGTTTTTTTATAATTTTGTCGAAAGAAAACAAAGAAAAGCGGAAAAATAATTTAGCAAATGGTTTTGAGACCGCCCCGCCCCCCAAACAGTGCAATAAAGGCTTTTGTTTCTACTTCCTAATTCTGAATGTACGTGTAAATGTTTTTCTGTATGAACTAGTGTATGTCAAACAAGAAGTTATTATGTGGACTGGAAAAAAATTGTTTGGTTAAGCCAATGACTCCCAAAGTGGTCTATATAGACCCCCAGGGTCTATGACAGCCTGCAAGGGGTCTACGTCAGCGAAATGAAAGTTGGATCTCAACATACACTGATAGTACCTATTCACTTACATTATACTATTTTATAATATAAAGACATACACATTAATTATAAAAGTACCAAGTAAAAGATTTCTTTCACTACAGCGAGAAACTTACAGAAATCAATGTCAGGTATGTAGGGGGTCTACCCAAAACCGAAAAACCTGGCAACGGGTCTATGACACAAAAAAGTTTGGGACCCTCTGGGTTAAACCAAGCTTAATTGGTGATTATAACCACATTGGCGACCGCTCGACTCACCGGTGAGTCGATTGATTTCTTTGGAGCCATTTTTACGCTGTATGCATAGTATTGTGTTCTTCTGGCTCTCGAGGAGGTACTGTCTATAGTGCAATCAGTTAGTTTGACAAAGTCAAAGGTTATAAAACAATTTTCCTCTAATTTAAGGAAATTTGACAAATTTCTGGTGTTCTTAAGGTAAAATGAGAACAGACGCTCATACAAATTTTATTTAGTATTTGTGGTACAACTTTTTACCACATCCTGTAATCATCTAAGGTGATTTTGGAGGAGGAATTTTCCCGCCGAACAGTTCAGACAATACCTAATCCGAACAATTGGGTTCATAAACATGCCACGATTCATCATAGCCATAAAAATTTGTGAAAATGTCAAGGAAACATTGATCCACAGATGAACACGAGGCTAAATTTAAATCCTGGGACCGTTTGACCCACCAGTGGCCCAGTTATAAACCTCAAGTACGGATTAAACAATGCCAAACTATAATAAATAGCACCCATAAAATAAATAAATAAAAATATGAGTAACCTAAAACGAAAAAACTGCCGGTCCCACGAGTAACACACCATTTCCGTGTTAATATCAACCTCATTTATCACTTTTACCGTAACATATATTAGGTTTAACCCATAGAACGGACATTGTTTTTCGGTAAACATAATAATTTCCGGCGATTATTCATAATCATCAATTAATGTCATAAACATTCAGTAATTTGTCACATTAGCCAATATAACTTGGTGATTATGAATAATCGCTAAAACCTGATTAACATTTATAATAGATAAACTACCCATAGAACGGACATTATTTTTCGGACTATCCGAATTCAGTGGAACCTCTCATAACGAGTGCCTCTCATAGCGAAAAATTCGCATAACGAGCAGCATAAATTGCAAAAATGTCTCTCATAACAAGCAATTTTTGGTATATTGAGTTACATGTACATGGGAATCCCCCGTCATTTTGAGAAAAAAGACTTCCACGTCAAATTCTGTTCAAACTTTTGGACTTAGAACACAGTTTTTAACACGAAGAATAATTTCACAAAGCAACAATCTTTAGAAATAAGAGAAATGCTGACAGCGAAGTGAAAAGTTTTGCTTCGTACATTTAGGAGCATCACCCTAAATAAGACACTAGCTTGGCGTCACCGATTCCTCAATGATAATCCGGTCCCACATTTTTATCAAATTCTATTATATATTATCCCATTTTACATTGTTTTATATGGAAATATTGATTCCCATAACGAGTGTTTCGCATTACGAGTAAAACTCCGGAACGAATTAAATCCGTTATGATAGGTTCCACTGTATATAAAAAACAAATTTTTTTAAATTTCAATAAAACTTCAGAAAGTATCCTAAGGTGATACATTAACCCATAAAATTGCAATGACGCAAGAAGTCTTCTTAAAGTTACGCAGCACGCAATTTTTTTGCAAAACCGTAGTCACACAACAGCCTTTTTAAATTTCAAAAAACCTTTTTTACGCGCAACAGAAACAAACCAAATTTAAATTTGTATAAATGTGATTTGACTAAATTTCTTTTTCCTCCTTTTTTGGAAACACTTGCGCTTTCAATTTTTCATTACCTTTTAGCCTTCAGCAGGAAATAATTTTTATTAAAAACGAATCTTCTCTTCCTTCTTATTTTTTGTTTTAAACAATTTCTGTCTCCTTCTCCCTTCTTCTTCTTTCCATCCTCCTACCACCACAGAATGTCAAACTTTCACTCTTCCATGTCATACATTCCAAAGCGAATCTATCACTAACCACCATCGCATCCCTCAGACTTTAGCTTAATCCCGAAGGAGTCAAATATTTGCTTTTGCGGTTTCGTGCTCTATCCTGCGGTCATTGATTTCCGCTCTGTTGCCAAACTTCCCTTGTGTTTCTCACCTCGCAATCACGAGATAAACCTTTTTTATATATCGTGGAAATCTCGACAGTTGACGCCATTTTTCCCAATTGTCTCTCTTCTACAATGCTTTCGAATCGACAACAACAGCTCTCTTCAACCTTTCCACCTCCTCCCTGGAAAATCACCACTAAAAACGTAGGCGGAGAGAGGAATAATTATTCCACGAGGATTTTCATCCCCTTACCACCCCTCATCTCTCGTTCACGCTATTTTTTGTTCCTCCCGATTTGTTACGTTGATAAAATACAAAATGGCGGATTCAAAAGGTATTAACGCCTTTTCACAAATATTACAAAGGGGAGGTTCGCTCACAAAGCACACAAACACACACACACCACGCTCGCACACGTACACAAAAACACATTCGCGAGCACACATCACACGAACCCGACTGCGAACAGAGATAAGAAACGAACATTAAGCATAAATGGAATGACAAATATGTTTTTCATGAAGAATTAAAACCGAAATTGAGAATTAGATAAAACGAAATGCTCAAAATAAAACCTCCTCCCACCGCCCTCCATCATCATCCTCCCGTGATCCTCCTCACCACTCCACTTTCCCTCACTCATCCCGTTTCATCCTCAGGAAGTAAGGGAACAAACAATACATTCGAAAATCCCGACAAACTTTTGTTATACATCTCGGCCCCCCAAAAATGACAGGGATGATGAAACGCAGAAAGGTAAGAGAAAGCCTTTCTTCCTCTTCCTCTCCCTCCCATCCCACCCTCTCTTCCCTTCGCCCTGAGGTGGATTAAGAGCTGAACAGCCTTCGGTCTTATTTCCCCTGTCACCAACACCCTCGCCATCTTACATTCTGATAGTTTTTCATTTCCGCGGATGTGGAAAACCAAACCGGAAGTAGAGATTTTGTCAATCCGGAAGTAACTGATCACCATTCCCCAAAGTCATCGACACAAGGAAATGACAACATTTGGTGTTTTCGCTTTAGTCGTTCTTATCGTTTGAAAACAAAATTTCGGAAAAGGAGATGGGTATGTGTCTCAACCCCCAACCTCACCACAGCCTTCTGAATGAATGAAACTTCGTTCTCAAAAGTCGTTATCAAAATGAAGCGAATTATTCAAGAGAACATCGAGAGAATCGAACGATTCCTCAGACGGCAGAAAGTTTTCACGAAAAAGAAGAAGAGGACAAAGAGAGAGAGAGAGAGAAGGAGTAAACAAAGGAAGCGTAACAAATTTCTATTGTCGGCACAAAGTTTTATCAGCTCACTCAGGAAGATGAATCCAGCCAAAATGGCATTTTCTTCTAATCGGTGATATAGAAAACTTATTCCCAGAAAGATTTCAACCCCTCTACACACTCCCTGGTCTTGTTCTCCAAACGACAGGAGAAACATCTCCTCGCGAGAGGAAACAAACAACAGAATCATAATTTCATAAAACCCGAGAAACGGAAACTGGTTTTCCATTAATCAAGGAAAACCGATCATTCCACCTCCTCATCACCAACTCCTCCTTCTCCTCCTAACTCTAAACCTTCGAGTTGCACGTTTCTTTTGTTATTCAAACCTCATCTTTTCTTTCACATCCTTCAGGCGACAGCATCTTCGTCATGTACGTCATCTCTCCGCCTCCGTCTTCGCCTCTCTCGCTCTCTCCCCTCATCATCGATAAACAAGTTGAAAGTTTTTAATGAATAAATTTTCTTGCTTTTTCGGCTTAAATTAATTGCTGACTAAAAGTTTCTGGTTGTATAATAAGTAGGGAGGATCATGCCCGAGCATTTTCAAAAAAGGCGAGAGCCGAGAGGAAGTTAAGCCCCGAAACAAATTTTTTGCTCTTGTTCTGGTTGAACATCACACAGATGCTGACACAACCATTCAACTTAGATTACATAATAAATAGATAAATAAAACTTCGAAAAATAACATCCGTCAGGCGGCCATGACTAGAAAGTAAGCGAAAGCCATGAAGGAACCTGATAGGACTACCCTTTCCACCAAATAACGCCAAAAAATCATCTTATGATATTTTTACGTATTTTGTTATACTTAAGAAGACCCATCACGCTACTTCAATTACTTTAGCAAATGTATCATCTTAGGATATGATTGAATGTTTTTCGGAAACATAAGAAGATGGCTAATCTTAATATAATTAGGAGCAGTGCCATGTGGAAGAAAATTTTTCTGTCGAACCCGTCTGCTGTGATTGAATAAAGAACTAAGAGGGAAGGAAGAAGAAAAGAGACCAAACAGTGAACCGAATAGATCAAAAAAGAAGAATACACCAGAATTAAAGTATTAAATCACAAATTAGGTTTAGTCTCCTCTGATTGGTAGCAAAAGCTCAGATTTCCAATTTCTTTTGGTCTAAGCTTTGTTCTCATTTCCTCTCTACTCATCGATTATTGGGAGGTACCAACTGGGAGTTTGAAGCTATTGCATTTCAACCGGAAACAAAGAACAAGAAGAACAATAACAAACCAAAGGCATTCGGGGGGTGTTAGTTCATGCGCGCTTGACACCAAAACTCTTATCACATAGAAAACTATTTTCATTACCATTACACGACTCAGTGAATCATCTTAGAATTCAATTTAAACTTTCGGAAATTCCACGGAGACATTTTGCATCAATACCATTAATACGAAAACCGCACCATGCTCAAAATCCGTCCAGCCAAACTCACCCAGTCGGAGTTTGGCACGAGGAATGTGCACAAGATAAAATGGCCGCCATTCCTAGAATAATGTCAACACTTCCATGAAAATTATTTCAAATTCTGAAGAGAGAGAGAGAGGAGACAGGGACCAAAACCACTTACGAAAGCCTCTGTAAAAGCATTAAAGCAATTTCTTCCATTCGAAATTCGAAAAATGGAATAATTCCCCACCCCTCCACTCCCAAAAGGCCATTTTTGCGTGAAATATCTTTCGGCTGAGAGGTGAAAGAAAAATGGCGGCGGAGTAATAAAAAAAAGTGAAAGCAATAAAAGAGAATAAAAGTTCCGGTGGTTAACAATTGATTTCGCTGTAGGAGAGAAGGGGGTCGAAGGGACATTTTGGGGATTCGGTTTTCGTTTTGAATTATTCATTTCGAAACACAAAATGAAGAACGTGAAAGCAGATAAAAATTCGTGGACATTTATGCCACGACGAGAAAACAAACAATCAAAAGAAATTTTCTGGGTCGGTGATTGGTTCGTAGTAAGCCCTTCGCACCACACCTTTCATCGTCGTCATCATCATCAGCTCTCCAGAAGAGTTTTCTTTTCCACGAACTTTCCATTTTTCCTTTTTCCCCGAGACCAAATCGACAAAAGAAATTTTGTTTACATTAGCTTAAACTCCATTTAGGTTAAACCGGGTCATTTTATTTAATGACACGGCAGGGAGGTTGTGCGTTCTGACCTTTTTCCTTTCCTTTCATTCCTCTCCTGGAAGCTCTTCAAACATTAAGCCTTCATTTTGTTTTATCTTCCATTTTTTTTAAAAACTCCCTTTTTTCCCGCACGCCCTTCCCATCCAAAAAGAAAAATGAGAGGCAATACTACACCACATTACAGTCAGGCTTCTTTCATAATGACCCCACTGTTTTATACTAAGAACGGAAACATTTAAAAGGTACTGGAAGGTGAGAAACAAGAAACGAACTCAAAAAACATTGGCCACATGAGACAAAAGAATCCAATAACATGGAGCAGCTACCTGCACCAAACACAAAGACAACCGACCAAACAAGGACATTTGACTCGAATGAAATCACAGACACAGAAGAAGGTTCGAGATGATTCAGAAAGAGATTCGCTGGTAACCGAAGTAGGTTAAAACGTTTAAACAGGAAATCATCAACACCAGTCATATTATGGTGGACTGTTTTGTTTCTGATGTTAGTGGAAGGAAGTGCCTTCCTCGGGTATTGAGCTATGAAACCCCCTTCCCCAGACGTTTGCTTTCTTTCTCATCTGAAAGAATCTTCAGTACTTGAACGATTGATTTCCACTGACACTACGTTCTTATAATAAAATTTGAAAATCGAAAGAATAAACGTCACGAATAGAAGGAATGAAAAGCAGATAAAAGAACAAATGTTCGTTATCAAGAACTGGAAAAGAACTAGAAGTAGAAAAAGACAGAAAAACCGTAAAACTCACTTCCGGGCAAGATAGAAATGAGAAAAGCTCGACTTACAAAACTAAAAAAAGACTCCAACAATCAAATTATGAGAAATAAAGATCGAAGTGTGCATTATTTTGGAATGAGGCCCTCAAAAAGTGTGCATTATTTATGAATTAACTGGAGTTTCCCCAAAAAGATAATTTTATTTTCTCAGCAA
This sequence comes from Columbicola columbae, assembly GCA_016920875.1. Classification (NCBI taxonomy): domain Eukaryota; kingdom Metazoa; phylum Arthropoda; class Insecta; order Psocodea; family Philopteridae; genus Columbicola; species Columbicola columbae. Next base: position 9,318,033 of record JADMLL010000012.1, read on the forward strand.
ATGTGCATTACTTATGAAACGAATCCTTCCAAAATATCTTTTATACAGTCGCGATATTCATTTACACGAGTGGACGATTACCAGTAAAGTTCATGTGTTGTGAATTTAAAGTATTGGTGCTCAGGCAACATGAGAATCAGTTCCACCGACACGGAAACGAAAAAATTTACATGAGACCTTCATCCATATGAACTTCAGTGGTAATCGTTTACACGTGTAAATAAGTATAAGATCGTCAGCGACGCATGCGCAATAAAATCCGGATGTGACGTCACCAGCACTCAGCCAATAGTGTTTGCGAAATACTTCATGGCACCACCGTGGGGTCAATGGTGGTAAACGGATACTGTTTTCAAGACCCCACAGTGAGGCCATCGGACGTCATAGTGTTATTAAATGTATATAATATAAGATAATAATTGAAATATATAATGCAATAATATTCCACCGCCTTTCTCTAAGGAAATTGTTTTTCCAAAAGTATCGCACACTGTCGAGAAAATTTGAATAGGTTTTGAAAGGATTCATTTCTAATGCACATTTTCTGAGAGAATAAAATTATCATTTTTGAGGGGAAGTGTTCAGTTAATTCATAAATAATGCACACTTTTTGAGGGTCTCATTCCAAAAATATTGCACACTTCGATCTTTATTTCTCATAATTTGATTGTTGGATCTTTTTAGTTTCTGTAAGTCGAGCTTTTCTTATTTCTATCTTGTCCGGAAGTGAGTTTTAAGATTTTTCTGTCTTTTTCTACTTTCTGGTCCTTTTTTAGTTCTTCCTTACGAACATTTGTTACCTTTTATCACCTTTCATTCCTTCTCTTCGTAGGTTTATTCTTTCGATTTTCATAAGGGCGAAGTGCCAGTGGAAACCTTCAAGCACTGTAGATTCTTGTTTCTCTCATCGGACGTCATAGTGTTAATATTTATTACAGATCCAGACTGTGCGATAGTTTGGAGATGAGGTCCTTCCAAAAATGTGCATTATTTATGAATCAACTCTACAACTTTCTTCCACCAATAATGAGGGAAACGCAATTAGCAAGCAAATAGAGTATAGAGGTGGTATCAATCCGTTTTCACCCTTTTTTGGGGGTACAACAGGATGCGAGAGGAGGATTCGAACTCACCATCATTGCGTCAGGAACTTTAACTACTACACCACTCCTCCCGCAAATTAGCAGACAAATACAAGAGACAAAGAAACCAAACACAAAGATAAAAGAAACGATTTCATATAAAACCCCAAACTTAATAAAAAATAAAAAGTTTTAAATAACCGGAAACAAAAATAAATAAATAAATAAAAAGAACAAAAAAAGTTTTTATTTTTAATAAGATTACAGAAAAGACAAAGACAAGAAAAAGTCGGATCATCTTGTCAGCGATGAAAACCGGGACCGGAAGCCAATTTTCCTTTTCCCACAAAAAATCGTAAAAATAGCCTTTGTCCAAAAATCCAGATGAAAAGGAAAAACTTCAATCGGGAAATCGTTTCGATAAGGCGGTGGAAATAAGTTTTTGATTTTTTCTTTTGGTTTTGGCGGTTAAAATGGCGTCGTTGAGATTCATCAAAGCTCTTTCAAATGGATTTGACGTTTTATTAATAAATCACCGGATTCCGAGATTTTTTTGGGTTTCGGACTTTTAGAGGGTAGGGGTGGTATCGAAGGAGATTCTGGGGATAGAGGGGTTGGTTTGAAATGTGCTTTTGATAGGGGTTTAAAATTTTTTTTGGAACTTTCGATTTTCGTTTATTATGAAGACAATAAAAATGGAGAAAAGGAGAAAATGGATTTTTTTTTGTTTAAGTTGGCAGTTAATCAAGATTTTTATTTTTTGAAACTGGCACGCTTTGATGTGGGGTTCCTTTCATAAGTAACGCAAAATTTGGGAAAGGTGTGATTTCAAAAATATCGCACAGCGATTCCTGTGTACTGCACACTCTGCGAAAATTTCATTTCGAAAACGACGAACGCTTTTAGAAATCGTTTGTTTGCACCTCCTTCCCGAGATAATTTTCTTTCAAAAATACTGCACACTCAAAAATCCATTTCGAACATAACAGATTGTTTCGTTTCATAAGTCATGCACACCGAAACACTTATTTCCGAATTTCATTCTCAACGTTTCGAGGGGGAAGATAGTTGTTGGGTTGATTCATAAATATTGCACACTTTTCTGGGAAAGAAGTCTCGAAACTATTGCACACGTTACCTTTCTAATTTCATTCTCTCCACCTGAATTTGCTGACGAGTTCAACTACCTTCTCTCCGAACCACCGGTGACCAGGGAATTAAACGCATGAAAGCGAGTCTCCATAGTCTCAAAGGACTTCTCCCCACCCCCAACCCCAAAACCATCCTCAGTTTACTCGACTCGAGGCTCCTTTGATCCCCGAAGCCTTTCTCTAGGACGGCGAACAAAAGAATTCCCCGCTCATCATTCCATTCATTCATTTATTCACTTGCTTGTAAACTTCCCTTTTTAACATCGATTCCATTCCTTTTCAAAACTCGCTCTCATTTACCCGTCTTCGCCTCTTCTACCTACCATTAACCCCCACCCCCGCCAACAGCACTCCTTTTTTCCCACAGCGAAAACAGTTATTAGCGACCAATTAAAATTTGAAAACAATTTTCTCGTTTTCCCTCCTAATTGCCAGGACTTCTCTCCTTTTTTGAATGGAAAACCTTAATCTTCCCATTCCTACTCCTGCTGTGAAAAGCTTGCTTCTCTCCATCCCTCTCACCTTCTTCTTCCTCTCATCTCCTTCACTTTCCTTCCACCTTTTCTAAAATTAAACCGTTAACTCTTCCGCTCTTTATCTGACGGAAATCTTTTTAAATGAAACTTTTCCCGTTCGACCCAAGACGAACGCGGCGAGGGAGAGGGAAAATTCATTTTTCCTTCTTGCTGACCCTTGACCCGGATTTATGAGCTTTCCTCCCCGTCCTTTCCTTAACTCCTTAATATTTCTTCTTTAGAAACTTTTTTAAAACTCGCCATCATCCTCGACGGCCTGTTGAGCGTCTAAGCACCGGCCAAATTTTAAATTTTGGTAAACAAATTAGCGACAGGAAAGGGAGGAAGGATGGGATTTCCTTTTTGGAGTCCGCGGAAGCGTTGCGGATGAAAATGGAAACGATTTTCGCGTTTAATCTCGAGCTTTTTGGGTTTTGCATTTAGATTTTGGTTATTTGAATTGGGTTCTCACGAAACCCAAGCTTTTGGCTTATCGTTTTCCTCTCCACTATCACCTAAAATGAACAGAAAATTTTGGGAGAGAAAGAGATGAAAAACGGAAATAAGAAGAGGAGATAGAAAGGAAACCAAGAGAGCGGAAGAAGAAAACAGAAACATTAAAGATATACCAAAAAAAGGCTGTCAAAAACTACTTCCGGTTCACAAATAAGCCTCTTCAACACGCACCAAAAATTTTCGGTTAAATCCTCTCCTTCTTCTCTCTGAGACACAAATACCCTAATCATCCTACACCACCTTCATTAATCCCGACCGGGAATCCCATTCGCGACATCTCTTATCCACCAACACCCCCGAACGGATGACGAATTTCCCTTCACCAACATTATGAAACATTTCCAGAATTTATGAGACCGTTTTCTTCCCTGTCATCTCCTTCCTCTCACCACCACCTCCTCCACCTTCACCTGCTTCCCGACAACGTTTCCGCTATTCCGATTCCGTGAAAATAAACTTTTCCAACGAGAACTTGCCACAGAAAAAATTCCCATGTAATCCAGTGAGGAGTTGCTGCGGGATTGATTACCGAATTAGATAGATAGTGAATGAAAATGACAGAAAACGGAAATGAAGAGTGAGCATGCTCGTAAGAACGCCGACGACGGCCCCCAAAACGTTCGCTCCAAGATTGTTACCGATAATGTGTTTTTAATGTTTTTATTTATGCCCCCGTCGAAAGGTGTTCGTAAACAGATAAACACGATTTAGACATTTTGATTAACCGGAAAAACGTAAACCGAGAAACCGGAAGAACGATCGTAAATAACGTTCACCTTTAAAGACGTGAAAACTCAAAGAAATGTGAAAACCACACAACCTGAGACAAATCGACAGGATGGACTTCTGCAGGGCTCAACAACCCTAAAAAACCCTTCAACAATAAAAACGACACCGGAAATGGATCCGAAAATTTAAGTGCAAGTCCGAAAAACCGCATCTTCCTCCCCACAGCTTTCAATCCGTTTTCAGATAATTTAACCCCCCCACCCCAAAAGCCATTGAGGAAGACGAACAGTGTGAATGATAACGAAATTAACGCCCCGAACGGCTTTTTCTTATCGAGATTAAAAGACAACCACAAACGAGATCAGCCTTTGAAACCTAACCGAATTTCCCTCCCCCCCTCACCCTCAAAGACCACAACCTTTCCAGTCGGATAAAGTGATGACGACATCAATTCCCTTCATCGATTTCAAATTCTAACTGAAGGATTTCGGGGAGAGAAGTCACGCCTTTCCAAAATTCCTTTCCGACGAACGCGTCGAGAATATCCTTTAAAACCATATAAAATGGTGACGATGAACGAAACAAATCGAAAGAAGGCGGAAAATGAGGAAAAAGGAAAAATCAGACGGGGGATGGGGGTGTTGGATTGGACTAGAAGGAGGAGGAGGAAAGACGCACGAAGACAAGATCGGAAAAGGGAAGGAAAGCGCGCCAAAAACTCGGGGAAAACCGATCCGTTTCCTCTTTCAAATTCCAAATTCCAGACACGTTTGTCTGAGTAAAGCTTTCCTCCTCTCATCCCCTTCGAGAAGCTTTCGACAGAGAAAAAAATTAAATAACCAAACATCGACAATAATATTTTCCGTCAAGATTTCAATTTCCGGTTTACATATCCACCCTTCGACAGCAAAACAAATCTCCACAAACTCCCTCCAAAGGAACTTACTATGGGATGTTCTGATTCAGCAGCCAACAGGAAAATCAAAACGAGGCTAATTTTCCCCGATCAACTCCTGAAACTTCCTTTAATCCTCCGCCATCTTCTGTTTTCAGTATTCCCTCCCCATTCTCTACCTGTTCACAACAGACAAAAGCCTTCTCATTTCCCGTTAATGAAACAATAAAAATTTTAATTACCTTCTCCGCCCCCTAGCCCCTCCCTTTCCCACTCCCGAACCAGAAAATCTGAGCCAGAAAGAAATTTTCAATTAAAAACTGTCTCCGCCAAACAAACCGGAAATTTCCGGAGTTTTCCTTTAGAAAACAGTTTTTCATTACGAATTACTTCCGGTTTGTTTGCTCAAAAACTTTCCTCCCTCAAAGAGGTTATCAGGTTGTTTAAGAAAGCCTTTTACAGCGAAGGATTTAAGTTCATTTCGACAGAGAAACAGATGACAAAGGAGATGAAGATGAAGATGAGAAGAAAAGGGTGTTCAAGATGGATCAAGACACCAAAGATTTCTATCCCGAGCTTTCAAACTTTTCCAAAACTACCTTCTTTCTCCCTCCACCCCCACTCCTCCTCACCTTTTCAGGTTTCGAAAAGTGATTTTCTAGTTAACAGCAAAATTCGAAAATTAATTTCATAAAAGCTTTTCACTGTTAAAAGGCCTTTAACGAATCTCGAACACTTTACTCCCCAATTCAAAGCGACAGGAAAATTCTCAAACTGACAACTTCATAAACATCAATTGTCACGTGCAGGTTCAAACTTGAACTTGAGCGGATTTTTTAAGAAAAATTTTGTTACGATTGCGATTCTGAAGTTATGCGGTAACCGCATCTATACAGCAGACTAAAATTTTTCAGGCCAGAAGCGGATAAGAAGAAAACAAGCAACCAAGCAGCTGTGACCAACAACAGCAACAATGACCAACGAACGCGTATACATGAGAATAAGTGACAGAAGACAAACACCTCAGCAAGTTTTCCCTCAATCCCCCATTTTGACCTGGATATTATATAAACTAGCCGGGAAATGTGATAAAAATATATATTAATTTGTCACATTCCCCGAGCTTAGTCGGTGATTATGAATAATCGCCGGATATTATTTATATATATATATTATCACCCAAATTTATCACTTTTACCGTAACATTGTCAGCTATTTTATAAAATTTCCAGCTAATAGAATGGAATGTAATACAGGTTTGTTCAGATCACTACTTGAAAATTTATACAAACTACCCGGTAAATGTGATAAATATTCAACAATTTGCCACGTTACCAAGGTTAGTTAGTTTTATTTAATTGTCGACGATTACTCAAAATTACCAATTAAACTTGGTTAATGTGATAAATTACTGATAATTTTTCACATTTACTGGCTAGTTTATTAAACACACAACTTGTAATAGGAAATCTAATAAAAGTTTTCTCACATTACAAGCTTGAGATTTTATAAACTGGCCGGTAAATGTGATAAATATTTAACAATTTGTCACATTAACCAAGCTTATTTGGTGATCATTTAAAATTGTCTAAAATAATATTTATTGGGTGGTCTGAAAAATATTAGTACTGTTAACTAACACCTTATTAAACTTACGATAAAAGTGATAAATCAGGCGAATAGATATAATCCCCGGAGATTATTCATAATCACCAACGAATCTTGACTAATGTATTTGGTACATTAACCAAGCTTAATGGTTGATTATTAAAAATCGCCAGAAATTATATTTATCGTATGGACCGAAAGATTTCAGTTCTACTCGATAAAAGTGATAAATTAGGCGAGTGAATATAATTTCCGGTGATTATTCATAATCGCTAAGGAATCTGTGACCAATTACTTAATATTTATCACGTTTACGGCTAGTTTATAACATATCCAAGTTGTGATGTGAGCAAAATTTTATTAAATTTCCCCTTTACAAGTTCATGATTTTATAAACTAGCCGGTAAATGTAATAAATATTCAGTAATTTGCCACATTAACCAACCTTATTTTGGTGATTATTAAAAATCAGTACCTCCACACCGGAAACTATATTTATTGGTCAGTTCTGTCCATTACACCTAATAAATGTTACGATGAGAGTGATAAGTCAGGCGAATAAATATAATTCCTCTGGCGATTATTCATAATCACCAACGAATCTTGGTTAATGTGATAAATTACTCAATATTTTTCACATTTACCGGCTAGTTTATACAATACTCAAGTCGTGATCTGACCAAATTATTATCAAATCCCCCATTATTAGCGCGAGATTTTATAAAACAGCCGGTAAATGTGATAAATATTAAGTAATCTACCACATTAACAAGATTAATTGGTGGTTATGAATAATGGCTGAGAATCAAATATATAGTCATCCGATTTATCACTTTTACCGTAACCTGTATTACTTTCCGATTCTCACAATATAAACATATTTTCATTAAATTTAAAAAGACGTACAAATCCTCTTCATTAACACTGAAACCATCATCAACTTTGTTATACAAGTCAATTTCCATGAGACGTAACAACCGCATAAAACGAAACCCGACTGTAGTTTGCTTTCCTCTTTAGAAGAGGGAGGGAGGAGTGATCGAATCACCTACCCAAGATCCGCTCGAGCTTTTAGACTAATCAACAACGCATCTTCTCTTCTCCGCACTCAACTTTTTTCTCCTACAGAAGGTTTTTCCGCTGTTGGATTGAGAAGGAAAGGCCTGAGGGACTTGCGGTTCGCCAGAACGTGTCACCCCGTTGACTTGTTCGCATTTCACTCTCAAGTGTTTTGGTTTCTGTTCCTACGTTCCTTCCATCGCCGGAAGCTTTTTCGCTAATCTCAGAAGCTAACCTGTTGTCTACGGAGTCGTCTTTTCCCTTTCTATGCTTCTCTTTTTGTTTCTTATTCCTCCTCCTGTTCCTCTTATCTCCTCTTCCTTCTTCCTTTTCTTCTTCTTTAATTCCCTCCTACCATCAAACTCTATCAACTCTATAATACCTCAAAACTTTTCTCTTTTCTATGAACCAAAAAATGCACTCACCGGTTTCAACGACAGAAGACAACAGAAGAAAGAAAAAGGAGGAAGCCAAAGCTTTTCATAAGTGGGCTTAATTACCCGGCCGAACAAAAGAAACCTCCAAAGTTCAAACATGAGGAGCAAAGTAAAGAAGAGCACGTCAGCAAAGAGGATCATAGAAAGGCGGGAAATTGGGGAAAAGGAAGAGAAGACAAAAGGATGAGAGAAGATGGGGAAGGATGGGAAGAGAGCGTCAAACTCCCCAAGGGAAAAATAAGTCTCATAAACTTATCGAAACACCGATCTAATCAAATTTTCAAAATCTTCTCTTGAAAAATTTTACAAAAACTTTCCTCCGACCTCACATCATTAAACTCGAAAAACCTTTCACGGAGAGATCCGTGTTATACGAAGGAAAATTTCCTCCTCCTCCCCCCGAGAAAAATCAGGTCAAGTCTCAGTGACGTGATAAGGGTATCCACCAACGAAAGAAACCGAAAATTTCGTTTTACCAAAACAACCGACTTCCGGCGGTGACTTTGACGTTCCACAACATCTATACCACTTCAAAAACCTTGAATTCCTTTCGAAGAGACAGTAAACGATTTCCAACCCTCCTCCACCCCCTCCAAAAACCTGATTAAAAGACTTCAAAGTACGTTATCCATACCTCCCACCACTACCCCTTCCCGTAAAACCCCAAACTCGAAAAATTTCCCAAAAAAAAAATTCGAACCAACCTCCTATCGGGAATGTGACCCAAGAGATGAATAACGCCCGAGAGTACCATAGAGGACGACAGGAGGATGAGGAGGAGGAATCTTCATCGCGTGTCTATTACTCCACGTCACGCTTCCCAAAAATCGGACGCCATTTTGAATATTTTCTCCATTTTGTAAAAACACAATCAATAAATTCAAATAATTATTATTAATTTCCCTGGGATTCTCTTTCCTTTTCCCTCTCTCTCTCTCCTCCACCGCCTTCCTCTCCTCTCTTCCTCATCTCCTTCCTCCCTCAAAAAATTAAATTAATCTTTTGTTAAGGTTCCGTTTCACTTTATTCCCACGTAGGAAAGAGAGAGAGGCTGAAACGGGAGAGGAGAAAAGGTAAAGGAAAATATGCCGGGGAGAGGAGGAGGAAGAAGGAAAAGAAAATTGGAAAGACGGGAAGGAGAAACAAGGATTACGAAAGAGGCAGAAGCAAAAACCTTTATTAGTCTCGTAAATTTTAAGAGTCTTCTTTGTGCTTTAATAATTCCTACCTCCAAATTATTTTATGCCAAAGTTTTTGATCTCGAAAAGCTTTTCCACTATTTTCCCCTCGACGGACTCACCCCCCCCTCTCCCCAAATACAAATCGGCCTTTTTATCCATCGGCAAAATTTTAATAAATTATCGATGAGTCCATCAAAATCCGACATTGAGAAATTAGATTTGACGGACGATTTCCACAGAAAATCGAGCTTTGAACTGAATTCCCAAAAAAGGTCGATTGAGTCAAGCACTGTAGAAGAGAGAAGTATTCAAAGAATGAAATAAAAACAAAAGACGGCCAACAGGAAAAAACTCATGAATAGGGCTGTGAAAAAATGGAAAACTGTCAAAGGGGGAAAAATCTACCAACAGAGAGAATCAGAAAATAAAGGTTGTCATGGAAACGAGCCATACAAAACCTGTCAAAGGAAAGCTGAAAGGGACGTGAAAATGCAACAAAAAAACGAGAATGTCAAAGGAATAACCAAAATGAAAAAGTTAAAATTAGGACCGTTAAAGAACTGAATAAAGGTATTTAAGAGTTGTTAAAGGAACGAATTATTGGAAGGCTGTGAAAGGAAGGCCAAAGAAAGGGCAAAAAAATCTTAGAAAACGACCATAATTACTTTCGTGCCGACACTTCAAACCTTTGAGATGAACTTGATGAAAGAACATGGAACCATCACTTACCAAGTACGAGTGAGTGCTAGTATACTGGAATCAATACCAGTGTACCACCCTAATCCTTCTGCTTCATCCCCCTGAATGAGTCTTAAGACCAAATACAACTATACAGTCACAAACCGCTGGACCCACCGACACGCTTCTCGTAGTTCTGCCTTCCTAATTCCTTCCCTCTTCTTCACCTTATCCTTCCTCACCTACTACCCCGATCCTAATACCTCTCCTCATCTTCCTCCTCTTCCTCTCACCAATTTTCTCTACCTCTCCCACAAATGATCAAACCCAACATTATTCCTGGCTTCTGTATCCGCTCCTGGAACTAAGACGCTGGTCTGTTTTCCAGTCAAAATCTCCCTCGAAACTAGACCAACTACATGGTGTCTCGAACTTGTGGGTAGCCAACAACAACTACCTCTCTTTACTACCTCACCTGTCTTCAAGCAAGAGCTACCATACAGTTTTTCGGATTAGTTTCGAAGGATTATGTCTAAAGAATAGAACAGCATCTTAACCGCAGGAACGGTTTGGATGAAATCCAAAGACTCCTGAGGAGGTAGGAAAGGGAAAAGAGAAATCAGGAGGGAATAAGGAGAGCAGACTAAGAGAAGCGGGTTTCCGTGTCAAGTAGTCTGTATATTAAGACGTCTTAGGTCGAGAAACAACCTCAAAACTATACTATACAGCCGTTTATATAAAAAAAAATTTTTTTTGAAAAATGACAGAAGACAACCAAGAATCGATGCCATTGGTACACACAGTGAAAAAGAATATAAATAAATATAATAAATATAAACCCAATACTTCTACTTCCAAAATTTCAAAAATTTTTAGTATTCGAGGGAACAAACAAAACAACAGAAAACTTACAATCACCACACAAAACCTTAGAAGCAATAAAACCCGTGTCAGCAACAAAACTTGAGCGAATTTCTTAATGTTAAGTAAACCTTCTCATTGTTAATCTATTATATATACAATATATACAATTTTTGAGCGGATTTCTTCTTCACCAAACAACACAGTCTTCCAAAGAATAAATATACATAGTCTTCCATAAATGAAGACAGATTCGCTCAAATGTTAGTCAAAGAAATCATCAAAACTTCTGTTTCATTAGTATAAGTATTTCTAAGTATAAAAACTGAAAACCGGAAATCCTTTTTTAACGGGTGACCTTTCAACCTTAGTGATGACCTAACAGAAACACAAAAAAAATTTTTTTTACCTCCTGAAGAAGTAAAATAATGACAGAACAACCAACAAGAACCGAAAGAGTCAAAATCAAACACACCACCTGGGGTTAAATCCGAACAACTTCAAACTCAAAACAAACCTCTCATTAAAGGATCACAAAAATACCCCCACCCCCAAAACCGCCAAAAGTCATACACAGACCTCATTACGACTTCAGAATAAAAAATTTTCTAGCCGTGAGGACTGATGGAAAAAAAGAAAGAAAATCAGGTGGTGGGGGGGAAAGGGAAATCCGACTCAAAATCAAAAAAAAATTAAAAAAGGAAACATTTTGAAAAATTCGGAAATCCGCTTTCGGCATTTAAAAAGAAATCAAAATGGCGGAAACGAACGATGAAGCCCCTCCTATTGGAAAAAGAAAAAAATCACAAATTGACTGGTGATGTGGAAAAGCTCAGCGCCATTTTTTCTGGACTATGAAAAAGAAAAACGTCAAAGGAGACAAAGTTAATTTGACACCAACCACCCCAGCTTCCACCCACACTACTCCATCCAGCCTCTTCGACTCGGACGCGCAGATCAATTGTCAGTCAGGTCTTTTGATCTTCTTTCGACGAACTGGGGAGACGAGGAGGAGTTATAAAAAAAAAAATTGTTCCATCATAAAAAAAAAAGCTTAGAAGGCTGTGATTCTGACAAAAGAGGAATCGAATGACTAAAAATGAGAAAATTCCTTTAAAACCTTTCCTCGCGCGCACCCCGTCTAAAAATTTTGTTTCTTTTGTTCTCGTTCTGACAAAATCACATTCGAACAATCAAAAACCCATTCAAACTAGACACTGACAGACTCGAAAAACCGGAGATAAAATCGAATGGAAAAGGTGCAGACGAAAACAGTCAAAAGTCACATGATCTGATTACTTTTGCTACGGTGAATCTGAGAGCCCCTTTGAATATCATTACCTTAAGAGGAGCTTAAAAAAGGATTTTAAATTTACATAAATCAAACTTTCACTTTACTCAAAAATTCCAGCCCCCGGTTGAGGTCCGATTAGAAAATTATTAATTAAAATTAAGTGATTTTTTGCTGCGGTTCAGATTTGCCCAGATGATTTTTTGTCGTCATTTGAATATCCTGAAGTGAAAATTTTTCACTTATAACTCAGTAATTTCGAAAGCCTTTTTGCTGGGGTTTATATACGTAATTTTTGAGATTTTGCTGGTGTTCAAATTTGCGGTAATTTTGTACCCATATTAAGAAATCGATTATCCGACTAATTGCTCTAACTCATACATCCTGAGTGCTCCTTGCTATACTAATATTTGCTATATTGTAAACTTCCTCACTTTTGCGCTAAATTACACATTTCAAGGGTCTTTACCTTTTTTTTGCTACGATTCATACAAGTTAACATGACTTTTGTCATCATTTTAAATATTTTGAGGTGAGCTTTGCTCCTGCCTATTCATCTGTAACTTTGAAGCCATTTTAGCTAAGGTTCATATACCCCACATATGCTGATTACTTACTGATCTGGTTTTGCTATGGTATACACCTTCTAAAATCACTTTTTGCGCTAATTTAAACATGTCAAGCGCCTTTACCCTTTTTACTGTTAAGATTCGTATAAGCTGAGACGAATTTGTTGTCATTTAAATATTTTGAAGTGAGCTTTTGCCGCGCTTTTGAAATTTTGAAGCCTTATTTGCTGAGATTTATCTTTGAGATGTTCAAATTTGCGGTAATTTTGTATCTATACTGAGAAATTGAAAATACGACTCTAACCCATACATCCTGAGTAACTAATCCGTAATGTGGTTTCTACCTACCCTAATGTGATTTTTGCTGTAGTGTAGACTTCCTGAAATCATTTTTTGCGCTAAATTACACACTTCAAGTGTTTTCACCTTTTTTTCTGCTACGATTCAACTCAGCTAAGATGACTTGTCATCATTTAAATATTTCATCGCGTATGGTTTAGTAATTTTAAAGCCCATTTTGCTAAGGTTTATATACAATATTTTTTACGATTTTGCTGGTGTTCAAATTTGCGACAAATTTTTGGTTTTAGAGACTAAAACTACGACTCCTTACTATAATTCATAGAAGCAGATTAGTTACCGGTCACATTTTTTACTGTAAATTTTCTAAATCACTTTTTGCGCTAATTTAAACATTTCAAATCCTTTCAATTTGTTATTGCTACAATTCACATCAGTTAAGACGGCTTTTGTCATCATTTAAAAATTTTGAGGTGAGCTTTTTAACGCCTATGGTCTAATTTGGTAGGTTTGAATCCTTTTTTGCTGAGATTTTGCTGGTGTTCGCTAAATTTGCGGTAATATCGGTTCTATATTTAGAATGCAAATATAGAAGGCAACTGCTATAAGTGGTTTTAGCTTCATTTCAGAGTCTTCAAAATGGCTCTTTGCGCTAATTTACAAATTTAAGACGCCTGTTTCATTATTACAAATACACGGCCTTTTCCTCTAATTTAGGTAACATAAGGTGACTTTGCTGGTGGTCAAGCTTTTGTATACACCATATTTGAAAACATGGCATTTGGCTACGATTCATACAGTTCAACTTGACAATTTCTGATTAAATCAGTGATTCCCAAAGTGGTCTATATCGCCCGCTTGGGGTCTATAACAACCTACAGGAGGTCTAAGTCAACGAAAAAAATTTAGGGGTCCACGATAGTGGATCTCAACATACACTGATAGTACCTATTTACTTACATTATACTATTTTATAATACAAAGACGTATACATTATTTATACAAGTACCTAAGAAGCAAAAATTTACTTGACTGCAGTGAAAAATTTACAAAAATCAATATCAGGTGAGTAGGGGGTCTACTTAAAACCAAAAATATGGCAAAGGGTCTACGACACACAAAGTTTGGGAACCCCTGGATTAAATCATATCTAATACTTTTCCACGGTTTTGATTTACCCGCATTATTTGCCACCATTTACATTTTCCGAGACAATTTATTTGTGACCTAAATACAAAGAAGCAATGATTTACATGTTTCTTTCCAAAGCTCAACCTTTTTGCCTAGGTTCCTGAACATTATTTCCTGATGTGGTTTAAAAAGGTTAAAATGACTGCCTCTTCTCAAATTTGGGGTGATAACTTTCGATCACGATTGTTGAAGCAACCAATTGCTTACTTAGATAAGATAAGGTGATTCTGCTGTAGTTTATGATTAATCAAGCGTTCAGTTATTCCTTAGTCCAATCTGCCACTTAACTCCTTTCTGCTAGGATTGGTATATACTAAGTTCACTTTACCACCGGAAACCGGAAGTAGACAAGCATACTAAAGCGACAAGTCCAAAACCTACCCAACCTTCTACAAGATAGAGAGGAACTTATGCTACCTTCTCCACTCCTTTTCATCCTACCTTACACCACACTACCCCATTTCCCGGTATAATCCGCAACCTTCGGTCCTTCATAGAAGACTTAGTCATCATATGTCTTTTACATGCTTCCTTCCTTCTTTCTGTTTTCCTACAACACTCAATCATCCTCTCTCTATGTCTTATGAATTAATTAATATAACGAATTCACTACCGAGGGTAGTAGTCAAAAATGAAAAATCGGAAGGAAAAATTCTATTTCCGGAAAATCTGTACCGGAAATAAAATCTAATCCACGTGGAACCAGCGAAATAATTGCGAGAACTTGAAATTAAATTTTTCTTTGTTTTCGTTTCCTAGAAGCGAGAACAATCTCCAACTTTCCTCCATTTTTTCTATAAGAAGGTTATTTTCAATCTCTCCCGTGGTCCTTTCTCTCCTTTCACTCACTTTCCTTTCACTCCCTGCCCTCCCTCTCTTCGGATTTTTAATCAACTTTTTGGTTTATTGGAATTTTTTCATTTTCATTTCTTCCCTCCCCCGCCATTCTCTCTCACCGTTTTTTGTTATGGTTTAGCCGGAATTTTCTCGGTTAACCACTTTCCCATTTCCCTTTCTCCCCTCTACCCACCTCCAAAAGCCTACTCTTGTACTCGTTTCAATTATTCAAGGCTTCCACAAAATTGTCATTTATTAAAAATGACTTTTAACTGAACTAAAGCACATTTTCATTTTCGTTCCTCTCTCTCTCCTGCCGGTCTTTCTCTCGTTCATTCTTCATTGTTATTTTTATTAATTAAAAAACTTTTTACGTTGTACAAGTTCAAACATGTCAAACGACGTGATACATCATCATGTGATCGGTGATCTCGCCTCCTACCCCCGCACACTCTCACACCGTTCGCCTACATTATAATGTCACTTGACCCTCTCTCCTCCCATACAACTTGAAATTTGTTCCTTTTTTCTGTGTCTTCGATTTCTTGTCTTTTTCCTTTGTTATCTCAAATTACTATCTGACGAACAAAATGTCGTCCCGAATACACCTACACAAGAGTAGAATTTTCTCCGGCCGAGCAAGACCAAACAAATGATCGACTGCTCACTGATTTTTATTATTCATGACGGACGTTTAAAGACTGAGAAGAGTTTACATGAAACCAGAAGGTGTGGCGGCGATCTACCACATTCTCAGTTCGAAAACGTTCAAATTCAAAGAGTACCAAAAAGAAGCAGAGAAAGAACAAAACAAAAGTTATTATCCAGTCATGGAACTCCACGTGGACAAGACCGTACTGTGGTAACCATTTAACCGGATTCCATCGATCCGATAAGCAAAATTCTTACGTTCCATAAGACTCAAATGTTGACTAGACGCGGCTGCTTCAACGGATTCATCGACGAGAAATGTCGGTCTGCGATTATTGCAACGAACAGGACAACACCGAAGAGCATATTTTGTTGAGATGCCCAAAATGACCTCAGAGTGACAAGAACTACAGCAAAAATTCCAAAATCTAGATATGGAGTATATACAAAGACTTTTGGACTTTGCGGAGAAGTGACACACCACCCACAACCCAAATCTTCTACCGATGAGTACTGAAAGCCCAGGAGGACGACGAAAGTGACCGATAAGGTCAGGCAAGGAAGAAGAAGACAGAATTACACAATATCTACTACCCTTTTTCTTGCAGATGACAGTTAGCGAGGGCTTTCGGAAGGTCTTCTAGAACCTTGGTACTCAAGCTTATTCCTTCCCGGGCCAAATTTCCATTGTGATCATTGGGACTGGGCCATACGACTTACATGTCCGGTTTTCGACGCATACCACCCTCAGGGTACCACCTGTATGTACATCTGTCAGTCTGTTTCTGTATCAATTTTTGATATGTTGAGGCAAACAATGTCAGCAGTTTCTAAGCACAGGCCCCAACACTTTCGTACTAGTCAGGTACTATAGTTCAGACTTGACAGTAAGCAATCGACCTTTCACAAATCTTCACTGAATCGGTATCCACTGGGCCACTGGGTAGAGCATGGTGGGCCGCAGTTTGAGTACCAAGGTTCTAGAACCTCAACGACAGCATTGAAGAACATTTAAAAAAAAAAGACACCAACCAGACCTCCACGCACGTAAACCAAAACCGGAAATAAAACACCCAGCTTTCTTCCGGGGTCCAAGTAAGCCGAACATTTTATTCAAACGAAGCTAATGAGGCGAAACTCCAAAAACTTTTCTTCTTGTAAAAGAACATCATTAGAAGAAGATGAGGAGAGGAGAGCAAAAGAAAGAGAAGAAGAAGAGGAGGAGGAGGAGATCGGTTTTTTCTTATTTATTTCCTCGAATCCTTAAATAGCATCTTTCTCATCTCTCTCTCCACAAATCAGATTTTAAAAGAGAGAGAGAGAGAACAAAGCCTCTCCCACTTAATCCTAAATAATTAATTTAAAAATAAAAAGGTTTACCTTTATACAAGATGAATGAAAAACTTTTATTTTCAAAGGAGGAAAAGACAAAAGACAGAATGCAAATTTTCACGGAAAAAGGAAAAAGTTTCGTTTGATGTCAAAATAAAAAATAATAATAATAAAAAGAAAGTTTTCCCGGAGAAAAACACTTTTAAAAACTTTTCTCAAAATAAAAAGAGCAAAAATTTCCATCTCTGTCGTGTTCAATGGTCAGGAAAATGATGAACTCCACCCCACCCCCCGATGTCGCAGCGCTCCGGTAAAACTTTCCTTCAGCATGTCCCAGCCATCGTTTTCCCTCCTCAACTCCTAAAAAAGTAAGGGACGAACGAAACGATGACGACGACGACGAAGAGATGAAAACTGAGGAAAACTGTCGCAACATAAAAGGTTTTATGTTTTCCTACAGCAAAGTTCACGGGATGGAAAGCTTTCTTTAACGATTTCCAACGGAAGTGTTAGTTTCTTTAATAAAAACTTTCACGAATCTATACGAATCCTATAAATAAAAAGATACTGAAAGCAAACCGCTGACATTGAAAGAAAACAGTGATAACAAGATACCCGGTAGCTCAGAGGTAGCGACTTGACTACACTCGACTACCAATCCAAAAATTTTCGTCTAGAAAGAGTAAGCAGAAGTAAAATTTAAATTAGCCTTTCGCGGAAACTGTGATAATCTTTACTTAATACATCCATATATCGGTTTATAATTTATCTATACAAATATAATTATCTACTCGATTTATTTCAGTATATGACATCGAAGTGAGTCATTCGCCTCTTGTGAAACGGTTCCAAGATACTTTGTATATATCCAAGTAGTTGATAATCACACTCTTAGAAACAACCTGAATGAATTTCGAAAGAATTCGTTTTATAAGATATGCACATTTGCTGAGAGAATAAAATTATCATTTGGGGAGTTCCAGTTAATTCATAAATAATGCACACTCTTTTGTAGGGTAAAATATTTCATGGTCTCATAGTGGAGCCACCGGACGTCGTAGTATTAATATAATATCTATTTTTAAAAGAATGAAGAGAGCATTAGTGAAATAGTTCCAATGGAAGAGACTATCGACGAGAAATTCGAAAACAGCAAAGAACTTACCCTCAAGTGAAGATAGAAAAGCAGTAAGAAACCAAACCACACAACAAAACACAGAACAACAATTAAAAAGGAAGAGAAGATAATAATAATAATCATTATTATTAACAACAAAAGGAAAGAAAAACATTTATTTCGAAAAGCCAAACAAATTTTTAAGTCAAAAACCAAAAGCAAAAACCAAAATAAGGAAAAGAAAAGAATTCAAATTAAAGAGAGAAAAAGGGAAAGGCGAAAATCGGGGAGACAATAAAATAAGAAACGAGAAGCAAGAAAAACATTTTAAACACGAATCGAAAAAGGAAACAGAAGAAATCAAAAGAATATCTGAAACAAATCAGAGGAATACAATAAAACAAAAACATCAAAGACGGAAGACGTACACAAAAACGGAAATTCTATGAAAAGGAAAACAAGAAGAACAAGAAAAGAAAATCAAAACCAAAAAGAAAACCTTAAAAGAGACACCAGAAGGCTGTTATTAGTCACAAAAATCTTTTCCTGAAAAGAGCCAATTCATCAACAACAAAATTTAACAGCCTCTCTTCTTACAACCCCCAACCACCACCACCACCCCCCAAAAAAAACCCCAGAAAGACGATTCAAAAACCCGATTCAGTCCTCCGTATGAAACCTCTCATGTGTGAAATTAAAAAATTATTTTACAGTCATATAATAAGAGAGAAGAATCCGAAACCTTTTTGGATTTTCAACCCCCACCCCAAACCCCCCACGGTTTCCTTCAAAATCTCAACATTTAAATATTTTTACCAAAAATCCATTTCATCCCCCAGAAAAAATTTCATCCCCACGTTTTATAAGAAACCTTCGTTCTTCCAACCTCTACCCTGGCCAGGTTTCGACCCTGTTCTGACCCATTTACCCATCTCCTCGCCTCATTCCCTCTTCTCTCTCGTAAAGAATTTTATTAATTAACCCCGCGTTGTAAATCAACCCGAAACCAGAGCAGCTTTATGAGGTTTTTCCACAGCCTTACACGTGGAAGTCGTAAAGAGGGAAGAAAACAAAATCCTCCTAAAAAATCTGAGCCAAAACAATAAAATCTTAAGGGAGCTAGTGGTCAGTTAATTTAATCCCTCCAACCATAAAAAAAAACAGAAAGAAAAGCAAAGCCGGACGATCAAGCTGTCAAGAAAATATATTCCTCACAAAAACAATACTGACGTATAAAAGAACAAAGGAAAATGGGAGGAAAAACAAAACAAAGAGAATATCAAGACAAGCGAAAAAACGGCAGGAAAAAAGTACAAAATAATAATAATAATCATAACCATAATAAAGAAAAGAAAGGAAACAAAACAAAACGAAAGCTAACGACAATAATAAAATAAAAGAGAACAGAAACAGGAAAACTCTTGGAAAACAAAGAGCAAAAAGAACAAACAGAACAACAGACTGCATCAAACGACAGGTTTAATGGAAGAAGAGAAAAAAAGAAAACGAGCAGGTGTCACAACAGGACATACCGAACCAGAATTTCCAGAACAAACTAAAGCCAAAAACAGTGATTCTCAAAGTGGTCTATATCGACCCCCGGGGATCTATGACAACCTGCAAGGGGTCTACGTCAGCGAAATGAAAGTTGGATCTCAACATATACTGACAGTACCTATTTACTTACATTATACTATTTAATAATATAAAGACATACACATTATTTATACAAGTACCTAAGAAGTCAAAAATTTACAAAAATGAATATCAGGTATGTAGGGGTCTACCCAAAACCGAAAAGCATGGAAAGAGGTCCACGATACAAAAAAAAATTTGGGAATCTCTGAAATGGACGGAAGAGAGAAAGACAGGATATAGTCAGAAAGAGATAACAGCAGAAGAAAGGGCTAAAACAAACATGATCCGAAGATGGTCTACTCAAAAAATAAATAAATAAATAGTAGTGATTACAAAACTAAAACAAGAAGAAAAGACTACAAACTGTGGATAAAAAAATTTATGAAATCATTTCAAAAATACTGCACACCTTCCACATACAAATTATTTATGAAAACGACTACAGCCCCTACCAAGTCTTCAGTTTATGGATACTCAACATTTTGTTTTCGTCCGGCCACTTTTTTGGACCACGTTGTCAACATTTCCTTCTGGCTTCTTCTTCTTTCCGTTTCCGCCAATACTCATTCTCGTGTGTCTTTTCTTCCTTTCCTCCGACCCTGTCTTTAGTCGAGCTCTGGGAAGGAATCCTTGAGGTTCTATTTTTCACTCAATTTCTCCCGCTGTTGGAGGTTTTGCTGTGTGATTCCTAGTTCCTTGAGATCTTTTCCGGTTTCTAGGAACCACGACGGTCTTATCTTTTTCTTAAGGAAGTATTCGAAAATCCTGTTTATTAGTCTTTCGAATTCATTCTACTCAGATGTCCGTAGAAGCCTATTCTTCTCTTCCTCATGACCTCTAAGATCTTGGGGAGGTACGTGTATAATTCGTCGTTGTGTCTTCGCCTACATTCATCGTTTTCCTTGACTGGGTCTTCTTAGTAGGTTTACTTTTCGTTCTTTGGTTTCCAGTACTCTTCGTTTCAGCGGCAGGCACTCAGATTTATTTACGCAAAAGATTTTACTAATATTTTCCGGTGTCCTCTCCCATTCGTTTCATAAATATTGCACACTTTTTACGGAGATACGGTGAAGCCACTACCACATCTCCCACACTCTTTCTCTCTACTACTACTTCATTACGTTTTTCATCTCAACACCAGCCTGATCTGAGCCTAAAAAAATTTTTTTGACCACGCTCTCAAAATGAGAAGAAAATGAAGAGAATATTGCCAGAAAAGAAGAAAAAGAAAAGGAAAGCAACAGAAGAAAAATGAATGGCCTGATCGAATAAAAATAATGAAAAGGAAAATCACAAACGACAGACTGATAAAATAATGTTTAAACGAAAAAGAGAAGTCTAGCAGGAAAGCC
The DNA here is from genome assembly GCA_016920875.1 of Columbicola columbae. NCBI lineage: Eukaryota > Metazoa > Arthropoda > Insecta > Psocodea > Philopteridae > Columbicola > Columbicola columbae. The sequence goes on from JADMLL010000012.1 coordinate 9,339,023, forward strand.
AAAACAAAGATTGAGCAGAAAAAAAATTACCGAAAGAAAATTCTAAATATAAGAAAGAAAAGACAACAGAAACAAAAAGTCGTTAAAAAATACTAAAAAAAAGGGGTCAAAATAGGTAGAAAAGAAGACGAAACAACAGAAAAGGTAATACAAAAGTGATGAAACACACAAAACAAAATTACAGAGTAAAAAATAATAATTGAGACACTCGAAAAAGACTACAGGAGGGAAGAAACTCAAAGGAAACAAAAAAAGAAACCAAATTAATAGACCGTTACAAAACACACAGATAAGAGCAACTCAAAATGATAACCAAGAGAAGCTTCACAAATGACAACTTAGGAATGTCACCAACCATAACTAACGAAATCCAGAACCACCAGACGAGGAGCAAAAAATAAGAAAGCACAACAAAAAAAACTTCAACAACTTCTGGACTGAAACTCACCGCCTTCTAATCTTCTCTTCACCTTCCGAACACAGACACACACACACACACACACAAAACCGGAAACTGACGACAATGAGAAGCCAAAGCCAAACAGAAATTTGAAAACGAAAACCTCAGCCTTAGTAAAAAATTTAGGGTCTTTAATCACGACAGAGATCCCTCTACCCCCCCACCTTCACTCCAGGAAAATTCCAAAAAACAGGAAGAAAGGCACGCGAATCGTTTCCCATCAATGGGAGGAGGAGGAAACAAAAAAAGGTCGCACACACAAACTCAAAAAAAAATTTTTTTGCCTTCTTCCCTTCTTTTGTAAACGACGCTGTCATCGCTGTAGTCGTCGGAGCTTTCGAAGTCTCCCCTACACCCACGACTCCCCTTTCTCATCCCAACAGCACCATTTTAATCGGCATCTTCTTCTCCCTTAACAGGATATTAGACCGAAAACTTTTCGACTTTTCCTTCATGAAGATAAATATCTTTTGGCTAATTCGGGGTTCCGTCGTCCCTTTTGTGTTTGGAAAAACTCTTTTTTGTCTTTCACGACACGTCTCTCCGATTTGACCTTTTTCCCTAAACCCCCCCCCTTCAAATTCTCTTCTACCATCAAAGAGATTTTTTTTCTTCTTTGCTGTTGTTGAAACTTTATCCATATCTGAAAGTCTGACTTGGATTTTTATAATTCTTTCAAAGTTTCTAACCAACTCTTCCTCCTCCTCCTCCTCCTCTCGACTTTATCAACAGGAAAAATTTTTCCTTCCTACTAAGGGCTTCTGTAAACCCGAAGAACATTCGACCAATCGAAGACAATTCTGTACTAAGGAGACGTACCGATTGACAACAGCGAAAACTAAAAAAAAATCGTAAAACTGTTACTCACCTCTCTACTTCCGGTTTCCAGTCATTCAACTTACATCATCACCTGAAAAATAAAAAAACAGAAAATCAAAAACTTCAGGAAACAAAATACTCGAAACAGCAACTACGATCACACACTCCCCTCCCAGCGAAAATCAGCGATACAAAATAAATTTCCGACAAAACGCAAACTGGCAACAGAGAAAATCAAAACCAAAAGACTCAAATTCTCAACCCCCCACCCACCCATCCATCCATCCACACCCCCGCCGGCACTTCCATCCGATTTCAAAACTTAATAAACCTCAGCTCAAAGGAACATTTGACAGCATTTCAATCCGACCAAAACCGCAGGGTTAATCATAGTAAAAGTTACGAAGAAACAGGGGTAAGTTTGACGATAACCGGAAGTAGGGAGAGAAGATATTTAATTTCCAAGACAGAGAGAAAGGAAAAGCGTGTCACGTAAGACACGAAGAGAATACTTGTCAGGCACAAATTGGAACCGAAAGAAGGAAGGAAGGAAAACGGAAAAAGGAAAACTTGTGGATATCATACAGAAAAAAAACTTTTCCAGCAGAGAGAGAGAGAAAAGCATTTAAAGAAGTGGAAGAAAAAAAACCTTTTCATCTCTGAGCAGTTATTTATCAAAACTTTTTTCTCTACTTAATCCCCCGCTTCCCCTACCCCCGTCCTCTTCTCGTCTTAAATTAGTCTCCACTTGAAAGGGTGAAAAATGATACGCACGCGTACTATAACGCTTCACAATTTATAAACTTGGAAAATTTTCACCCCCCAACAGCCCCAAAACCCTCAAACCCAACCGAAAAGTTTATTCCAAAATTGTGAGTCACAAAAGGAAGAAGAAATTTTTTTTCAAAAGGCTTTTTCAAAAACGAGACCCTGAGGAGTCCTTCTAACACTCTTCTACAAAATCTAAACTTTGATCTGTAGCAAAAGAGAGGTTAGGCTGTGAGAGAGACGAAAATGGAGATGAGGGCATAAACACAAGATAGGAATACACCAGCGGGAAATATTACACAGACTAAAAGACAGTAAAAAGCTGTAAGAAGTTAAAAACCAAAAATTTATAAAAGAGAAGAAAGAAGACACGAAGATGAAGAAGAGAAACAAAAACAAAAAGGCATTAAACAATGAAAAATAAACCAAAAGTGCTGAAAAGACCAACAGGAAAGGAAACCAGTGCAGGAAGAAGGAAAACGAAAGAAAAATTAAGCCAAACGAACTACAGAGAAAAAGATAAACAAAACCAAGAACAGAAGGAAGATGAGTCAAACAAAACAACAGCTGTCACATGACAAAACAACCCATCAGCACTCTCTAGAGCACCGAACTCCTACCCCCAACCTCTTCAAAGCGATTACCAAATCATCTAGATCATTCCAAGTATACTCAAAAATTTAACAAGAAGAGAAACAGCAGAAAGACAAAGGAAAATTTGAAACAGTACCAGATTAATTACCCCCGGGAACTCAAGGCTCCAAACAGCACACAACAACAAGACATGAACATGACAGGTAGAAACAAAGAAAAACCTTTGTCAGAAAAACTCCTCCCAGAGCGAACTCGACACCGCCTTCTCCGACACAACATCCTCCAAAAGCCATTACTTCTGACAAACCCAAACAATACATCACACACAACTCCGACAGCACTGGCTCCGAAACGGATTGTGATCCTGAAGGAAGTTGCAACCTTTCTTCCGAACAATCCTAAACGAAATCAAACTGAAACATAACCTCCTCCTCCCATCCTCCTCTCCACTAGAAACTTTGTAACCTTTCTTAGATTGCTTCGATAGTTGTTTTGGAGTTTCCGGAAGGAGGTTACCAACAAAACCGGAAGTGATTTCACATTCCATTAATACAAACCCAACAGCAGGTGGCAAATCCTTAAAAGGAAATTCCGCTCGGCGAAAAAAAAATTTTCAAGGATGAACACACAGGTCTACCTAATGGAATCACTGTCGAAACCGAGAACGAATTTAAACGATCTGAAAGAACCGGAAGTAGTAGAAAAGTAAGATGAGAGAGAGAGAGAGAGGACGGACGGAAACCCTATTCACTCTTAATCGGATTTGAATTCGAATCGGACCAAGATGGACGCAGAACGAATTCAAAGCTTTCCCATTCTAATAGCTTACCAGCCTGGTTGTGCAAGGACGAACGGGTCTCTTCAAAAAAGAAAAATGGCGACGTCACGTTACACCCGTTCATACTACACTCCGTTCGAAATCTGATCACCGCCCTCCCTTCCCACATCCAAAAGTTCTATAAAAACCAGAACAGTGGCGGATGAATAAATACAACCTTCATCTCCATTTTCTCCCTCCCCCCTCCACTCCCAAATTCACCGGAAATAACATTCTGCTGACTCTAACAATGCCTCGCGACAAAAAAAACGAGCTTCCGTAATCACGTTACCAATCATCTGAAAAAGCTCAAATTAGAAGAGACAAATGAGTCAGAGGGAGCTAGGGGTTGAAGAGAGAGGAAGGGAGGTCGAAGAGTAGAGGAAGAACCAAATTTGATCTGAGCAATATTACCAATTTCGGAAAAATTTTCTTCAAATATTATTCTTTTATGTTTGTGATTGAAGGAAACAGAAGAAATGGAAGAGGCTAACACGACAGAAACGAAGAGAAAGAGAGGAAAAGGAAAGCGATCACGTGACTAATCAACAACCAAATTGAAAGCGAATGAAACCGACAAAAAGTTCGCACGGAAGGAAACGAATTTCTTGAGGTTACAATTGGTTCCGGAAGTAAAGACATCAATCTCACGTGATACAAGACAAATGCTAAAAGTGAAAACGAACCCTACAGACAACAGCAGGAAACAAAAAAAAAATCTCAAAACCCCTACAAAAAGGGAAGGAAGGAAGCTAATTCCAGCTTTCGGGAAAACTTTCGACAAACTCCAGTAAATAGCAGAAACGAAGACTCGGAAACCGAGGAAGATGACAACGAGGAGGAGGAGGAGGAGTTAAAGTTGACGAGAAGAGAAAATAAGCAAGAATCCTGGAGAGGATAAAGGAGGGCGAAGAAGAGAGGGAAACAAAAACTTTTGGCTGGAAAGCTGGAGCGGAGGTGGAGATGAGGAGGTGATGAAAAACAACAGGAAACCGGAAGTCGGATGGACAGGAGAAGTGGCTTTCATTAATTTGTTTTCGAGGAATTTCTGGAATGGTTTCAGCGATTTAATTAACCGATCGATGAATCCTCTCGTCAACGGTATGTTCTCACTCAACACCTGGTTTCCGGTTTATTTGGGTTATTTGGAGACTACGTCACTCAAAATCGCTTACGTCGTCTTCTTCTGTTGCAGCTTTTCACTTTCTCTCTCTCCCCACGTCACCTACTCACCATCATAAAAATGATCCAAAACCTGCTGACGTCATAACATTCCCGACTACCTACCTGTTATCATCGGTACAAGTGATAAATCAGTCAAATATATATAACCCCCAGCGATTATTCATAGTCACCAACTAAGATTGGTAGATATGACAAATTATTCAATATTTATCACATTTACCGGCTAATTTATAAACTAGTTAACTCGTAATCTGAGCAAACACCTAATAAACTCCTCATTACAAATTGGATACATTAAAAATTAGTCGGTAAATGTGATAAATAACCAACAGTTTGCCACAATCACCAAATTGATGGTTATCATAAATCGCGGGGGCTTATATATAAATTTGCTACTTTTATCACTTTTACCACAGCATACATATTTAGGTACAACGCATAGAGCCGACCTTCCGGTTCATCTAATATTTCCGGCGATTATTCGTGATCACTAACTAATCTAAATAAATGTGAGAAATTAATGAATATTTATCACACTTACCGGCTAGTTAAAAAAATCTCCAGCTAATAATAGAAAATTTAACTAGCCGGTAAATGTAATAAATATTCTACAATTTGCCACATTAACCAATCTTATTTGGTGATTATTAAAAATCAATACCTCCACACCGGAAACTATATTTATTGGGTGGACCGGAAAATATCAGTTTTGTCTATTACACCTAATAAATGTTACAATGAAAGTGATAAGTGAGGCGAATAAATATAATTCTCGGAGATTATTCATAATCACCAACGAATCTTGGTTAATGTGATAAATTGCTCCATATTTCTCACATTTACCGGCTAGTTTATACAATACTCAAGTCGTGATCTGACCAAATTATTATCAAACCCCCCATCATTAGCTGGAGATTTTATAAAACAGCCGGTAAATGTGATAAATATTAAGTAATTTTCCACATGTACCAAGATTGATTGGTGGTTATGACAGAGAATCAAATATATGATTACGGTAAAGTGATAATATAATAAATATAATTACCGGCGATTACTCATAATTACCAGGTAAACTTGGTTAATGTGATGAATTACTGATAATTTTTCACATTTACTGGCTAGTTTATTAAATATCCAACTCGTGGTTTAAGAGAAATTTTATCGAATTCCCCGTTATGAGTCGAAGATTATATAAACCAGCCGGTAAATGTGATAAATATTCAGTAATTGACACATTAACCAAGCTTAGCTTATTATGAATAACTTCCGGGATTTATAAACAATAATCCTTCCCGGTTCACCTAATATAAATTTAGTGTATTCATTTTGGACCATTATTACCACTTCCGTTCTTATTGATGGTTTTATCGCTCGAATCAAACCTCATCCCACCCGGTTGTACCCATCCAGTAAACCTCAGCAGCTTTCTCAACACAAAAAACCTTTTCTCGTCCCACGTACGTTCTTCTCAACCCTTTCAAACTTGCCAAAAAAGCGAAAAAAATATTAATATTATACTCTCGAGACAATAAATTATTTAAATGACCCCTCTGCCCTCCGCCCACCGCCTTCTCCACCTTTCACCGCGACCTCTTCCATCATCCTTTTAACCTCTTTCCCGAGGTTTTCTCTCTCCTCGGAAAAACCCATTTATTCCCCATCCGGGAATTCAAAATTGACGAAAATTCTGGACTCCGCGAGGTTTTGGACCCTCCCACGCAAGCACGCGTGGGCCTTCAAACTGCCTATTTCATTTCTTTGAGCCCTAGAGTCATCAAATGAAAATTCTTTTTTCCTTTGAGCTAGAAAGGCTTTGGATCTGAGAGAAGAAAAGGAGGAAAAAAAGCTTTCACGGTGGATAGCGTTAGCGGGAACGAGTTCTCGCGGGAGTGGAAAAACCTCCGAGCTTCAAAAGCTTTCACCGGAAGACTTTATAAAAAGCCGATTTGAGACGCCATTTTCATAAACGAAACCTCCGAGTTATTTTTAATGACTCATATAAATCCAATAATAATAAAAAGAAAAGCGTGGAATCCCTTTTTAAAAGCTCGAAATGTGGTGTTGAAACATGACCGAAGACAGACGGACAAAGAATCAAAGATGGCGGAACGAATTCATTCCCATAGCCAGAGACTAAAAATCAGAAAAGCGTCAAAACCCTTTCGAAAGTCACCCCAGCAAGCTCGAACAAGTTGACACGAACACGTCTCAGATCCAGAACAATAAATTAATTAATTAAATAAATAAAATTAATTAATTAATTAAAATAAGTTGAGAATTAAATCACTTAATTAAAAAAAATAATCTTCGACCTAAACACAGCACACACAACGCAAAACCCAAACAATGCTGCCAACTGATTAAAAAAAACACGCACGAACTCGATCTTTGTTTACATTTCCGGTTTTTTGTTTCGATGAACCTCTCCCGTAACCCGCACGCACCCCCTGAGAGGGGGTTGTTTCTTTCGAGTTAGATTAACAGAATTGAAAATGGCGTGTCGAAGGATTTTCTTTACTCTCCCGAAAAATCTGTTGGCAACGCCTTTTCAGTTTCTAGCTAATTATTCGGTTCATCCAAATGAAGACTGTTCTGTTTCCCGCGTTAAAAAGGAAAAACAGAAAACTAGAAGATGAGAGGAGAAAGCGGGGGGGGGTAGCGTAAAAATCTTTTTCTCTTTCCTTTCTTTCATTCTTATCTCTTTCAACTGAAATCTACGTGGATAACAAAAAAAAGTCGAGCCCACGACGCCATTGTGAGCTTTCCACCACTATTTGTTTCCCAATGTGATTGAAATTCATTTCCCTTTGTCTCCTCGACCCCCCCCCCGAAAATAAAAATAGGCGAGAAACTGCCACGCCTCGCAGTTTATTTCCTCGTCAAATAAAGTCCCCCAAAATGATGAAAAAAAATTCAAATTCCGACAGGCGACAGGAAATAGAAATCATTCAAAGAGAGTTATTAGCTTAAGGGGAGGGGGCAAACTCTTAACTCCCGGACTACTTTCCACCCATCCTCCCCCAAAAATGGAAAACTCGTTTACAAAACGACAAATGAAAAATCTCAAACCGGTTTACAAAATGAGTACAAAACCTTTCGTTCTATGACGCCATTTTGGCGCAACGACTGAAGCGCTCCTGACGGCGAGAAAGGGAAACTTTAAACACATCGACTCAAAATGGCGATGAGAACCTAACTTGAATAAAAATGGCAGAAAATCGTTTACAAAACGACAACCATACCCACGATAAAAAATTTCAAATCTGTTTCCAAGATGAGTACAAAACCTCTGACGCCATTTTGGCGCAACGACTGAAGCGCTTCTGACGGCGAGAAATGAAAGCTTAAACACACCGACTCAAAATGGCGATGAGAACCTAACTTGATTACGACCCAATTATGCTACGTTCGAATCGCTTAAACCGTTTTATTAAACTTCTAACACTCATTTCATAAATAATGCACACTACATTCTTTATTTATCTGTTTCAACTTTCCCTTCCCCTTTGTTTTCCTCTTCTTTCTTTCATCCATGCTGTCTCTGCCTCCAGCTTGCTCATTCCTCCCGATCTAGAACTTCCCCATCCTGTAGACCATAGCTGTTAGGTCGTTTTCATTGCTACATGTCTAATGTTTCTTCCTTTCCTCTTCAACATCGGGTGTTTTGAAGCACAAAACTTTCACACTCCCGCTAATTAAATTAAATTAAATTAAATTGGAAGTCGAGTGTTCAACACGCCTGACTACCAAGAGATCTAGTTCAAGCCACCCACACCCTATTACTCCCAAGGGTGAAAACGGAATTCACACTCTGCTAAAAACATACAATTAAATTGAATTTAATTAGACACGACATTATCACTTAATTGCAATTAAAAATAAATAAACAAAAAAAAAATTTCTCCGTCCCGGAAGTGGCGTTCTTTAGGACTTAACGGAAGCGAACGTTCACCTTATTGACTCAACTAATTATTATATAATTATATATATTATCATACTACAGTAATTAAATAATAAAATAATTAAATTTGTTTAATTAATGATGATGCACAGAAAACTAATTAACAGTCGGCGAGGTGAAAGGGGGGCGAACGCAAAAGGTTGGAGGCTGGAAGATACTTAGAGAAAAATTTTCAATTTTCCAAATTTGAAACGTGAAACGAAGATTTTCCTCATTCCTACCCCCTCCATCCCCCCTTCCACTTACCAAAATACTTCCCTCTCCTTTTCTTACGGAATAATTTTTGTGCTGATGAAAATTTATTTTCCACTTTCTTCCAGGATCGGATTGGGGACGAGGAGGAAGACTACAAAGCCGAATGGAAACTTGCGTTCCGTATTGACTGTGCTTTACGGGAGTGAAATTGGATAGGTTGTCAAGCGGTTTTCGACAGCGAACACCAAAGGGATCCCGTGATATTTCGAGTGAGAGAGAGAGAGAGGAAGAAAGGAGGAGGTGAAAGGGAGAAAGAGTGAAAGCGCCTCCGCTCTAATAACGAAAGTTAATTTCGTTGTAATCCGTTTGCTGACCAAATTTCAAAAGTCGGCTCTTATTTGCGAACCTAATTTTTTGCGGGGGTGGAAATTTTTTATGAATCGCATTTGAGGACACTTAAGCTGATTAGGCTGGGTCTGACCCCTGACCCATCCCTTCGATTCTTCCTTTCATCTCCTCCTCTCCTTTGTTTACGTTTTTACTACAACCTTTCTGAGTTTTTGGTTTTTTAGGAACTGGGGGGGGGCAAGATTAGCAATTTACGTTTTCACTATATTTTGCGTCTCTCCTCTCTTCTCCTCCTCACCTCCTTTTACTTTTTCCCTCTCCTTTTTGGTCCGTGAACGAATTTGGGCAAGTAACCGCACGGACCCCGAGTTAAGGCGATTTGCATTATTTATCCGAGTGGTTTACGGGTTTCCGGTTTGAAGAATTTCAATCGGGCTTTGCAACCAAGTTATCGAATTCGGAGGATCTCAAAATGAGGACGGCTTGGGAAATGATGGTTGCGGAACAAAGTAAAACTTTCATTTTATCGACGAAAGCTAAGGTTCGGATGATTTCGCAAAAAGTTTTCCGTCGCCACGTCTCCGACCTTCAAATATCCGATTTCTGTTCCTGTTGGTAGCTCTTAATCCTCCCCAGCAATTTTTATTTTTGACAAAACTAACTTGTAAACCGAAAAGTATCGTATCAGGCGAGTGTATATAACTCCCGGAGATTATTCAAAATCATCACCGAAACTTGGTTAATGAGTCTAATTACCGAATATTTATCACATTTACCGGCTAGTTTATAAAACCTCCAATGGGGAATTCAATAAAAGTTTTTCAAATCACGAGTTGAATATTTTATAAACTAGCCGGTAAATTTGATAAAAACTCAACATTTCGTCACATTTATCATGTTTATAGTGACTATCAATATAAGTTCAGGATTCTTAATATGTATATTCACTCCATTTATCACTTTTACCGTGACGAGGTGTAACCCACAGAACCGCCATTATTTTCCGGTGCGTCTAACACATCCATGCTTTCTCCGTCTCGGCATTATCTACCTAAATAATTTTTATTTCTTCATAGTTAACTACCACCTGTCTACAAGTTCGAGACCGTAAGTAGCAATAGTTGATACAGCTTAGAGGGCAGACCAGAGTTTTAACCCCAAGCATTGGATGAAGTAGTGAGATCAATAATATAGATTCTCTAGATTTTTTTAACCATTTCCGGTATTATAAACCTACAGTATATACCTTTCACCTACTTCCGGTTTTGTTTTGTTCCATCCTCTCCTTTGTGACATTGATTTTTCAAAAACTCTTCAACAGTGAGTCAGTTATGATGTTATTATAGACCAAATCAAATCTGAGAAATTTATAAGTTGACATACCCATTCATTCAATTTAAATGAACTCCCAGCATCTTTTAACGACTAAATTATTTAAATTAGTAATTATTACTTACAAGGCAACCATAACGACTACAACACTCCACAATACGGTATCTCATTTTCTGATACTTAAAAATATAAAAAGTCACAAAAGGCGTTCGGACGTCAAAACGTTCGAGGGAGAAAAAAATTCTTTTTCATTTTTTCCTCATCTCATTTTAGAAAATTTCGATGTCGATTTCTTCTTTATCTCCCTCCCCCGCACCACCACTATCCTCTCATGTCATATTCCCACTCACCTTCTCCCTTCTATGTTCAACTACTTTCCTTTCCAATTCATTTCTTTCGAGTTGGGAATAAGAAGCCAAGGACGAGGAGGAGGAGGAGGAGGAGGAAAGGAAAGAAAACAGTACGCCAGAAAAGCTTCGACGTCTTCTCCTTTTTAATAAAAACCTCGCGCATGTGTCGTTCGCGATTGAGAACCTCTTTCCGTTCGATTCGACACGTTTTAGAAACGAAAACTTTTTTTTGAGAGAGAAAGAGAGAGGTTACAGAAACACATTTAATTTGTTTGAGAGGAGTTAGAAGACGGGAGTGAGGGGGGATATAAAAACGGCGTTCGCGTTTTCGCTAAACTCCAGCTTTCGAACGGTTTTTTTGGTCTAAAGAAACTACCTCGAGGGCTTTTTTCCACACAGCTTCTTAAAGAGAATTCGGAAGAAGAGGAAACATTCCTTAAACCTCTCTCACCTCTCCCCGCACTTCATCTTAATTCATTTCTCACTCTCCTTCCCCACCCCACCCCCGCCGTTCACGGTTGCTTTTCTTTCAAAAAGGTTTTTAAAACCTCTCCAAAACATTCAAAAAGTATCTTCATCACCTCTTTCCTCTGAAGCCTCCATATCCTGATTCGTTTCTTCCGCGCACTACGAAAACCTACCTCTCCCGACTCCTTACCCCTCCACCTTTGCTGTTGCCACCAAAAAAACGAAAATTACTTTCACTTACTCAATAAACATTTTCGAAACGCTGACTCAGCGCCAACGCTCTCCCATACTCACCAACTCAAAATAGCATACGAAAAGAAACGATCAATCATTCTTCTTAAAGAGAGAGAGTGAAACTTTTACGATCCCAAAGTGATAAAACTTCAATTTTCCAATTTGTTTCCAAAACCGTTCGATCATAACAATTACAGAGTCGGTACTTCCTTCCAACCCCCCCCAACAATACCAATCCGTCAATTTGATACCCATCTCAGCATGTCGACCATTCAACCACACACCTCCCACAGTCTACTGTGCAATGTTCTAAAGTTCTTCACAAAACTGCTGATTTCTCAAAAACCACATCCCCCAACCCTTACTAATTATAATTCCTCGACAGAACAACCCCCCAATTAAAACGAAAAACCAATTCTGTTGTGCATTATTTTAGAAATGAATCAATGCCTCCCCGCATTTTAATTAGGTCTAACCCATTAATTAAATTATAATATAAAATAAAAAGTTTTAACACGACCACAAGCCACCGGAGAGGAGAGGGGAATAGGGGATGAAAACTCTGTTACTCCATAACAATAATTAACGACAATAAGCCATTATTCCATTAATAAATAAATTAATTCCATAAAGTACAAAACCTAATTTTCTTTTTCATTTCCTAGTAAACCGCCTCACGTCTTCAAATCCGAGGGAATGAGTAGCTGGTATATAGCTTCGAGGGTGGTTTTATAGTAGTGAACTCGGTCAAGAGAGGGTAAAGTCGTAAGAAGAGAGAAGTAAAAAAAAAGTAGTTAAGAAGAAGAAAATAATAATAATAAATAAAAATAAAAGAAGCAAAGTTCGATCCCCACCTGGGTAAGCTATCCAGCTTGTTTCTCCAGCGCTTTACCTCTCCTTATACTGATGGTGGTGGTTTTAATTCCGTTTTTCACCCTTTTTTGGGGGTATAGGATGCGGGAGGAGGATTCGAACTCACGATCATTGTGTCCAAGTCAGGAACTTTAACCACTACACTGCTCCTCCTCCTTATATTCTCTTCATATTTCATTTTCCAACCCAAAAATCTCCTGCCAAGGCTCACAACCGTGGTAGTATATTAACCAGCAGAATGGTTAGTTGCTGACTCGACTTCACAATATCTCAACACTATTCAGACCTAAGCATGACCGAAAATTCAAAGGAAACATTACCCCAGGTGCCACTCAACCAGAGGTCAAGTAGGTAGTCAGATTCTGGGGAACCAATATTTAACAGTAGCCTTTGCCTCTGGTGGTGGTGCCCCTTGGTTACTACCGAAAAGGGTTACTTTTAGAAATCTTTTTAGGTTCTCTGGGTGAGATATAAAATTTTTTCAAGCAAAAAGAATTTTCTATAGTATATTCTACTAGAAAAATTAGCCCCACTATTTTATAAATTTATGGGCAGAAAAATTTTTACTGGACCCAAACCCCACTACCCATACCTTCCAGTAGAACCGGGTGATACGACGACTACTATATAATACGAAAGAGGAGAATATCCTAGTACAACCCTATCAGCACTCCCTTGTCTCTCTCTCCTGTATATCCCGATAATACTGTTAGGGTAGTACTGTTAGGTAGTAGGGGTTGGGTCCAGTACCTATATTGAGTACCCCCTGCTCAGAGGGATCAGACCACACAAGCACACCACCTTTCCCGCAACTTTCAATCCCAACCCACTACGTTAGACAGAAAACTAAAAACCCGGACAAACACCCTCTCCAAACAAGACAGTTAACCGAGAAGAGGAAAAGAGTTTACAGCAACAAGACAAGGGAGTATTGAAGGAGGCGGAAAGAAAAAGAAGAAGCTAAAAAGCAGTGTGGACCATGATGATCAACACAGCAAAGAAAAACCAAACCCAACTGAGATATACTTAAAGTAAAATTTGAA
>JADMLL010000012.1:9352569-9407332 GCA_016920875.1 Columbicola columbae
CTTCCTAGTTAACCGGAAAACCGGATATCCGGAGAGAATTGAAATTTCCCTTGGTCGGTTTCGAATATGTCGACCCTCTTCCAGTTTCCTCCTCTCTCCAAACATCTGGTCTTCCCTCCTCTTCCTCTTCCTTCTCCTCCTTCTTCTTCTTCGTCTTCAATAAATTTCGAGCTCACGTTCTATCTCATAATTGAATCAAAATTCCAATTTAGAGAAAAATGGAGGAAGAGGGCATGGAGAGAGCTTGAAACGTCTTTTTATAGTTTTTTCCCTTTTTAAAGGTGAAGCTTTAGCGCGATGAAACGTAACCATCCCACCCCCATCCCCTCACAGCCAGAAGATCGGGTTTTTATTGCTTCTTGAATTGCGAAATTCTCTCTCCATCCCTAACCGGAAATAGAGACCGTACCATATTCCCAGAGTTTTCGACGAAACTCGAAATACAATAACCTCGATCCGAGCCTGGAAAAAACAGGACTTTTCCACCCCGACACAACTATTTTAAAGAGATTTCGTGTTTCCCCGTGAACTGTGTTCCCTTCTACAATTACATAAGGGAAAAATTGCGTAATCCGACAGGCAATTACGCAAGTGTACGAAATAAATATCAGCTAACCGACCAAAAAAAAATTTTTTTTTCTTTTTCCTTAATCCTAAAGTTTCTTTCTTATAAGTGAAAAAAAAATTTCATTTTGCGATAAGAGCCCAACAGCGGATTAGTGTCCCATACCCTCTTCCACAGAACACCACTTCCCTCCTCTCCTCTCTTGACTCCGGTATACAAACATCTCGACGAACAAACAAACAAGCGACAGCGTCAAGTCGTTTTTTCTACTTAAATCCAAAAAATCCAAACAAAAGTTCCGTTTTGATCAGTAAGCGATACAAACCGGAAAAGGGTACAAGACCATAATCTCTAAAAACCGGAGATGATGATGGTCAAGAGAAATCATCCCGAAGAGAGTTCTGGGCTCTATATAAACCCAAATCCAACAGCAATTGGGTTGTTTTAACCCAAAAATGGTGTCTTAAGAACTTTTATACTTAAAATTTAGGTTCTTACGAATATTCGTTCAACCTTCTCCAAAATACCAACGGCCTGCATGTTTACACGGGGGGGGGTAAGCTTATAACCGTTCCTCCCAAAGAAAGGAGAACCAAATTCCAGGGAAAAAATTAGCAGAAGAGGTAATTGATTTGAAGTGGCCTCAGTCCTCCCCCTCCCTCCCTCCTCCTCCTTCGACTCCATTTCCGTCACGCTACCCATTTCGCCGCTAACTTCATCAAAAAAAAGCTCAAAACTAAAAAAAGAAAAGCACAGAAACAAAAATTAAATTCTCGAGCCATTCACCGTTAAAATCGATCAGACCCGACCTCCATCCTCCCTGTGCCTCCCACTCACATATATCCCCGCGCCCAACATTTTTATAATCCCAAGGCCAAGGCTGTCGTTTCGAATAAACAAAAACCAAAAAGCTGAACACAAAAGCTCTGGTTAATAAAAATTATCTCCTGATTGTAAACTGTAATCATCTTCTTCCTTAGCCAATTACGTTTATTGGGAACGATAATCGGTCTGCACGGAGATAATCAGACCCCCCAGTTGCCTCTCCTCTGTGTGCTCTCCGAGTGTGTGTTCTCTGCCCGCGTTCCCATTCTGTCGATGAAATATTTACTAAACGAAAAGCCTCATCCGTTTGAAGACCTTTTTCACAAACTCAGAGAAACTTTCCTTCGTCTCTCCAGTAGCTTCCCGGAGAACCTGCCCCGAGGGTGGGTGAGGATAAGGATCGCATCCTCCCGACCCCCACTTACTCTCAAACGATATTAAAGTAACCATCGCATGCTTAAGAACACCCTCCGGAAGGGAAATTACAAAATGGCGAAACCGTTTGAAGGACAAAAATTTGGGATTTCGAATTTCAAAGAGGTCACTCCCCGCGGCCTCGAGCCATTTCCGAAATATTCTATAAGCGATCCAAGAAACAACACCAACAGCGATCTTAGTGTACTCAGCAACTATATTTTCTATATTGGAAGGAAGGAGCGAAATGCATATCCGAAATAACGGATGGTAACAAGTATTTCCGGTTCGCATCGACTTCCCCAAGGACCCCTGCGGGTGATTTCCCTGTCAGAAAACTTTACGAAATACTTTAACGTAGATAGATCAAAACAGATGAAGGAGCGGGGGATCTAATAGACAAGTTTGATGGACGGCTTTAAAAAAATTTTTCACTCAAATTTGCTTCGGAAATTCCGGAGAAAAGCTTTCGCACGCTGCTTTTGTTGAAATTAGGTCTCCCTCAGATTCCTCAGACAAAACGCTTGACGTTCTGAAAAGAGTCACGTCCACTTTTTCCTCGTAACAATAGACACAAAAACCAAAATCTGACGTTTCCAACAGCTCCCCTATATAGACATCACAAAAGCTAACCGAAACATCTGCTTCATACCCCAAAAATTGATTGAAAAACTCCATCGCAAACCAACTCTCCAATTTGAAACATTCTGTGTGCAATATTTATGAAATGAAACACGATTCTAACACAACCAATCCTTCCACCCTACCCAACCAACGAAGGATAGAATGATAAAGCACAACCCCACTACCACACTTCTCAATTTAATTAATTTACGTTTCGTCCGGTCTCGTTTTATGCGATTGAATTGTTTCAATGTGAAAATCATTATTCTGACTTTCCAATACAATACAAATGAGACAGAAGGCCTTCTTACAATTACAAAAAACAGAGTTGAGGGTCAAACTGAATTACTATAAAGAAGATATATCTCAACGATATACACTTTATACAATTTTATGGTTTTTCACAAGCCACGTACTTAGATAATTTAAACCCATCACTCTAACACTGTATAAAGTATATACAGTTCAGTTAATACGAATACCCACAATATGTTAAACAATACCAGAGACAGATTTCATTCCATCTTCCTTCCCTCCATACCAAGAAACTATAACTAATCCAAATCCATCTTCTGAGGAACATTTTTAAACCCAAATTTGAAGTTACGCGGTTCGAAATTCAACCTAAAATCCTTCTTGAACCTAAAACATCTTTTTCTATATATACTAAACCCGTCAGACTGTTTCAGCAAGACACACAGCACTCACAACACTAAAACACTCGTCTAGTATAAGAAGCACTACCCGTCTAAACGAAACATTTAAGAATATATAATACCAACTTATAGCTGTTGGCATCATAAGAATTTTGGCAACACTGATAAACCCAATAATATGTACGTAGCGTAGAGAAAACGACACAGAACGACAGCGACAATTTTACTAAGACCACGTCTCCTTGTTGCTATAACTCAGAAAAATTTTCTCTTCTTGTTGTTAACCATATACACTGATAGTCATCTTATCTAATAAAGTATAAACTAAAGGCGTGTCGCTTAATTACATTTACGACCTAATCCGTCATCTTATAAAAATTATCTACTGATATTTAATTAGCTTTATTAATTTTCTTTTCTTCCGTTTTTTCCTCCAAGTTTCCTTTCCTTCCAACCTCTCACCTAGTTTCATTAGTTACCTCTTGTAACTAAGCCTTTGATCTGTTTCTAACATAAACCACTCATTTCTAAATTCTACTAACCTCTTATTACCTCTCTTTTAGAGGAAGATGACTATTCACTGAAAGATAGAGAGAAATAATAAAAGGACATGTAAGAAGACAAGTCAGCTAATTGGAATCAAACAACTAAATCCATCTTTGTAAAATCCACTCGAACATATTTCAACAGCATTAAGTCGCTAATATTTACTTAGGAACGTATCCATCGTTTCAAACGAAGTCTGACATTGTTGTAGCACATTGGAACGCAAAATATTCACCCACCCCCACCCCCATACCTCTCCTACGGAAGGGATGGAAAAGCTCGAACTTATACCCTCTGGCAAAAGAGTCGAGAAAAAGGAAAATTTTGAAATATTAAAGAAAATTCTCTGTACCTTTAAACCTCCTCTCACACCTTCTCCACTTTGAAATTTTAATTAATGAGAAGGAGCACTAAATCAAACGTGAGAGATTACCACTTTCACCTTCTTCGCCGTTTCCTCCTTCTCCACTGCCCTTCCCCCCATCCTTCCTTTCTTTCTCTTCTTCCGATTATTAAAAAAAATTTTTTTTTCTCGTCCCACTATACCAGTGATGGCGAACCTTTCGAGCTCAGTCAGTACAAATTTTGTAAAACAGAAAATTAATTTTCGTGGCCTGTCACACACATCACAGACAGACTTAATGACTGAAAGAATATATTAATATAAATATTTATAATTCGTAAGTTCAGTATAAGTTTTGCTTGATGGTACTTACAATATAAAAATCACAACCGTGAAACCGATAAATTACATTTAGAGGCTGGTTTCAAATATTTCATTTAACATAGAATTTATGCACATATATATAATTATATATATATATATATATATATAATTTTTCAAAAATTAATTTATATTGCAGTCCAACAACTGTAGTGTCAAATAAATATGTAAGCTATTTATTTATTTATTTTACACTATTTATATTTTTTATATTTTGAAAAATTAATATATAAATAAATATAGTAAAAACAAATAATTATAGTATATTTATTTTGTACAAATTAATCCAAAAAGGGAACCGAGGAACTAAAAATACTTCGTAAAACCTGGGTCCAGTCAAGGAAAACGGGGAGTACAGAAGAAGACATAACGCTGAGTTATACAGGTACCTCCCAGGATCTCAGATGTCATAAATAACCTTCTACAGACATCTGAGCAGACTGGATCTAGAAAAACTGACGAATAAGATCTTCCAGTAGTTCGTAAAGAAAAAGACGAGACCGGCGTGGTTCCAGGAAACCGAGAGATCTTGAAGAACTGGGTATCACGCGGCAAGACTTCGAGCGGCGGAACACGATGCGTAAAAACTGGAAACTCAGAGGTTCCGCCCAAGAGCCAAATTGAAGACTGGGGGAGTGTGGTACAGAGGAACAAGGAACATAGCTGGAAAATGAAAGAATACTGGAGAAAGCGGAAACAGGAACCTAGGAGAAAGTGTTGTCGACATGGTCGGAGGAAGTGGCCGAAAAGAAAAATCCAAAATAGAAAAAACTAGTTTAAACAGTTTAGTATATATATATATAATTTTTTATATCTTATAGGAGGCGTATAACATATAGTGTTGTGGTAGTTAAGGTTTCTGACTTTGGAGTTATAATCATACAGAATCCTCCTCCCACATCCTGTTATACCTCCCCAAAAGGGCGAAAAACGGAATTAAACCACCTTCACTATTTATTTATCTCATACAATGCATATATATTCTATGTATACATAATTTAACAAAAACTCGAGAGGCGTGGTTAAAGTTACGATCGTGGGTAAGAATCCTCTTCCCAAAAAAAGATGGAAAATGGGATTAAAACCACCAATTTAACCAAAACAATTCAAATTTATACTAGCAGAAAATAAATATACAGTATATGAAAAATTAGTGACTTTTTTGGTGCTGAAGTTTGTCTGCTAAATCTTCTATTTCGGGTTTATACATTTTCCAAGGTCTGGCTTGACCTTAGCACTTGCTTATGCCACCGACTTCATCTGTTAACCAATTACGTCTGTTTATCTTAATACTATTTAATACTGATATTAATATCTCACAAAAATATATGGATGAAATAAAATGAAACCAACTCTGGCTGTTTTTGAGAGAGAAATTTTGTATAAATATAATTTTTAGCTTTGAAGATGGGTGTCACCAAAAATGAGCTCACGTGTCATAGGTTCAGCACCACTGTACTAGATTTTCACCCCCTACAGGAACCAACAATAAAGGCGCTTTCGCTGACAAATTCTTACCATAACAAGGGGAATGACACTAGGGGCAAGGTTCAAACAGAAAGAGAACACTAAACACTTTATCAACAATTTGATTTCTGGGCTTTCCAAGACTACAGAGAACCTTCTACAGCTCACTAAGAGTGTCAAAACGTAAAGACAGCTAATAAAAATTTATTTTTCCCAAAACCGGAAACGAATCTTCACTGTCACTCCCACGAAACGGAAATGAATTTGTTTTCTACTTATTGCGGGGGTTGTTCTATCCACCACCTACTCGAATCTCTCTCACTACACTCCCATCAGGTGGCAGGATAATCCAATTTCAAACTTCGGGAAAAATTAATGACTTATTCGCCTCTAATTTTTTGACGTGGTTTTAGAATAATTCCCAGAATGCAACATATAAAAAAAAGTCCTCTCCTTTCTCTCCCATTCCCATTATCTACTTTCTTCATCAACTAATGTCACGTGAGCTACGTGATTCCATTGTGTCCATTGTCCGATTTCTCAAAACTCCAGAGGTTTTCCATTTCCAGGAGAAAGAAAAAGGAGGAAAAAAAGGCAAAGAATAAACCTTCCGAGGAAAAACTATATTAAACCTCTTATTCAGGATTTTCCTTTCATTCCCTCCTCCTCCTCTCCCACCACCACCACCCATCTATCCATCAAC
Source organism: Columbicola columbae (assembly GCA_016920875.1). Classification (NCBI taxonomy): domain Eukaryota; kingdom Metazoa; phylum Arthropoda; class Insecta; order Psocodea; family Philopteridae; genus Columbicola; species Columbicola columbae. The sequence goes on from JADMLL010000012.1 coordinate 9,359,094, forward strand.
GAAATATTTCCTCTTGTTCCTTTTCGAATTATCTACTGATTACCTCCGATTTTCCTTTACTTCCGATCTTCCTTTTCTTTTCTTACTTTTGTCAATTTGTCAAGATTTTCAAGACTCGTCATATTTCCCTCCTCCTCCTACCCCCGCCCACACACCCTTCTCCACAACTATCATTTCTTTTCATTATCGATTTATCTACTTTCAATTTCTATCTACGTTTCCACGATCAATCAAACGGCAAAACCATTTTCCTCTCGTTAAAACTAAATCTATAACCGCAAAAACCTCTCCAACTTTTCCCTCCTCTCCATCTTCCTCTTACTCATTCTTCTTCTTCTTCTTCTTCTTCTCCTACGGCTTGTCATTAACTTGTGCCTTCGACTCAATTCATCTATCCGACTGTAAATTTTCCCTCGAGCACACTATTAAGAGAGATCCAGCTTTCCTAAAATTGTACTATTATCCTTATTTATTTATTTATCTATCTCTCTGTTGTCAGAACTTCTCTCTAGGCCCACCGATATTTAATTACGTTAATCAAAAATCGTTTTTAATTACCCCTCTAAGTCATTTCATCCCCAAGACGTCAGCATTTTACCTACCGGTATAATTATGAACTCTTTTTGATGTGTAAGAGTTGTGTGCATTATTTATGAAACTAAACGCTAATGAGTGTGCATTATTTTTGAAGTGAAATGATCAGAAATGCAACATTTTACAACATCATGGAAGATGTGCATTATTTTTGAAATTATACACTCCTGAGTGTGTGCATTACTTTTGAAATGAAATGATCACGAAAGGGTGCAATATTTTGGGAATAAGAAATCCACGGAAGTGTGCATTATTTTTGAAATTACATGCTCACGAGTGTGCGTTACTTTTAAAATGAAATGGTCGTAGAAGTGTGCAATACTTTTGAAATAAAATGTCCCTCGAAGTATGCATTATTTTTTAAATGAGATGTTTTTAAAGTGTGCATTACTTTTGAAATAAAATTCTGATGAGAATGGACATTATTTTTGAAAAACATGTTTTAAAAAGTGCACATTACTGTTGAAATTACACGCTCGTGAGTGTGCATTACTTTTGAAATAAAATGAGAAATTATTTTTGTTCATCATTGCTACTTGAACACGTGCATTATTTATGAAATATGTAGTGTACATTATTTTTAAAGCAAGATGTCGAGCGAAAGCCTAGACAACGTACACATTACCCACCGAAAAATCGGTAAAATAAAATACTCATACTTCCTACAGCAGGAAACTAACTCGATCGGAGCCAGACAGACTCTCAACTGCCCACAAAAATTACGAATCACTCACCAATACCAACCCAAAGACTAATCACAGAATAAAAAAACAATAGAAAACTGAAAATCCTAAATCACACCATTAAACTACAATTTTCTGTTTGATTACCGGAAGCCACTTCCGCATCACAATTTTATTACCAAACAAACACAAATCAGAAGACCTGTAAGCATTGTCACAACCAACCTCACACCCAGAAACAGTTTCAAAAACAACAACAACAAAAAACCAATTTTTACCAAAAAATCATATCATACATAATATTTAATAATATGATATTGTTTACCTATATTGGGGAAGGGGGGCACACAAACAAAGAAAAAACGGAAATTATTAAAAAAGCAGATAAAAGGGAAGGAAAAATTTCAAAAGCAAACAATGAGAGAGAGAGAGACGTTATACGTTCCGCTTGTGTAATATTTCCATTACATAATCCTCGGACAAGTTTAATATAAGCATATATTACCAAATCGTTGGCTGTTATAGTAGACAACTACCCTCCCACCCCCGACCCACATCCAAACTCTTCTTATCTGGTTAACCCACCTAAACACTCTCCATTCACTGAATCGTTATACCGCACAAAACCAAAAACCACAAAAGTATGATCGATACAGGCATCACCCCTACCTACCTCCTCCCAGTCCTCAGCCGAAAAATCAAAAGTTCCGAATGACGCAACAGCAACAGAAATAGAACTTTAGGCGCGTTGATATCTCGCACGATTCTCGTATTCACACGCACAAACGCTTTCTGGTGTTTGGCGAACACTAAGAATAAAACCGAAAATGATTCAAACACTCGCCGAGGGACGGGTAGGAGGGAGGTAGAAGGTGTAAATGAGGAGTAAGACGGTTTTCACACATCCGACGTAACAGGAGACATAAAAGAAAAGACAAGAGTTCAAGACCCTTAATGGATTATTGTTGTTAATGATTACGCTATCTCATTGCTTTGAATGTTTATTGTACGAGATAACGCCTCGGGGTCGGCCATATTTGTTTTCCTTTTTAACGCGCCGTCTCGAGACTTGGGTGAAAGAGTGGGAAGCGAGAGGGAATACAATCGCACCCGCTTGACTTTGACAACAGAACAAAAAAAAAGGAAAAAGAAAAGTTGCATTGAAAGGAAACCTCAAAAATTTCACAAATTAAATTCCTGTCGTCTTTCCTCTCCTCCACATCTCTACCTCTACCTACACTTTCCATTCTCATTTTCTCACTGATTTCGCCCAAATCCGATCACATTCTATGTGGAAAACACCTTTGAGAACGAAAAAGACTGACAAAACCCTTCATTTTTCCAAAAAAGGAAAAACTCAGGTACAAAAACGCAGCACAAAATGACACAACGACGACAGCAAAAAACTATCTCGTTCCCATCGATCCACGTTCATCCGCAAAAGAAAAACTATTCAAAAATTTAATCTAGAAAACGAGAGAAATAACACACATTAATCATTTCCCGTGGAAAAGCTCAGACAGAGAGAGAGAGAGAGAGTGGGAAAGCAATAACAACACAATAAGTAAAAGCTCCATCAAGCAAATCAAGTAATCAAACAACAGACACGAATGCTGTCATCGGTATTAAAAGACAAACTGAACTGGAAATCACGCGTCCTACATTCTCCTCAACCTCCTTCTCCTCCACTTGAATCCCAACCTTTTCCTCCGATGACATTATTAATTATACTGTGGTCCACGCGCCACACAAAACCGCCCAGACATCACTCAAAGCGAAACGAGAATCTCGTCTTTATTGTCGATTGCCACGCTAACCTTTCTATTAGGTTCGACACGGAAGTGAGAAAGACGGAGAGTGGCAAAACGATAGGAGAAAAGTAATAAAAGAGAGAAACACGGAGAAAAAATAAGAGAGAAAGAAAAGATTATAAAAAGAAGCAAACAGAAAAGTAGAAAGAAGGCTAACAGAAAGAGAAAAGAGAAGATGTAGAAAAATAGAAAGGAAGTAAAAAGAGAGAGAGAGGAAGAGGAAAAGATGCAGAAAACAGAGGAAGAGAGAAGAAATAGAGAACGAAAAGAAAAAGAACAAACAAAAGAGAGATGGAAAAGAAAACAGAAACCGTTAAGCAAAAAGAGAGATAGAGGAAAGAAAATGAGAGAGATTTTGAAAAAGAGCAGAAAGAGAAAAGAAGAAAAGAAAGGAGAATGAGAATGGAGAGAGAGGCGCGATGAAGAGCAAGAGAAACAGAAAGAGGGAGGTTGTTATGAGAAAACGACAGAGAGAGATGAAAAGCCAAAACCAGAGCGGGAAGAGAGGTCGTTAGCGCATGAACAAAGTAGAGAGCAACAGAGGAAGAGATGACATGATATGTTGCGTGAACCAAAAGAGAGATACTGGAAAAACAGTTGTTTTGCTTTTAGAGAGAAGGAAAAAAACAGAGGGAAGGGGAAAAAGGAAAAGAAAAACGGAGAGAGAAACAGAAAGAAAGAAAATGAAGAGAGAGAAAATAAAAAGAGAAAGGAAGAGAAAAAGAAAGTGAAGAGGAAAAAGATGGAAAAATAGAGGAAGAGAGGAGAGTGATAGAGAAAGAAAGAAGAAAAAGAACAGATATGGAAAAAGGAAGAAAACAGAGAAAGAAAAAGAAAGTGATAGAGAGAAAGAGGAAAAGAAAAAAAACGAAAGAGAAAGGAAGAGAAAAAGAAAGTAAAAGCGAGAAAGAGGAAAAGAGAAAAACTAAAAAGAGAAAAATGAAAGAGAGAGAGAACCAAGGTTAGCCAAAATCGAAAACACATCTCCCACTTACAACAGGTACTATGGGTACATCAGACCCACAACAACCTTAAAATCCACAACAAATCTAAAATCCCACGTGAACCTCTCACAACCGCCATCTTCTTTTTTGACGACACCAAATTTTTGTAGAATTGTAACAATTTAGAAAATTTCAAATCAGAAACATCCGACTCACAAAAAAACCAAAAAAATTTCGCCAGAAACGACTCAGCACTGTTCTCTTGTAAATAAATAAATAGATAAATAAATAAATAAAATAAAATGATTGTGAACTATTAAACAAACGATTTCGTTCACATGACTTCAAATTTATTGCGTCTGAGCTGGAGCCATTAAAAATTCGGGAGAGGGGAGGAGGAGGAGGCTTTTACGATTTCGCTCATAAAAAATTGATTCAGCTCTTAACGCGAAGGGCAAATCCGCGAATAACCAATTTTATAGCGCTATATAAATAATTTTTCGAGAGTGGAAATAATTATCGTAAAGGAATTATTATGATTTCGGGTCCGAGATATAAAATCATGAATTAATTGAATCGGTGGCTTTGAAGAGGTTCGAGAGTCCATTAACCGCAGCAACGAAACAATCGCATCCTCTCCCATCCACCCACCCGCCCCCTTCCCCCGAATCCCTGTGTCCAGACTCTCGTTTGGTTTGTCACTTACAGTCCTTTGATTACCTAACATAAATCCTGCCAATTTGGTCAAAATGTTTCCCTATAATGAGTACAGTGGGAAATTGAACCACAGCAAAAAGAAATTTATAGCAGCATAACTAAATCTTAGGAAACCTTTCAAATAGCAAAACCACATAAAAAATTTTAACAGCAGCAAAATTTTCTGTTACACTATTCGGCAAAAAATTTTCAAAGCAACAAAATGCCACATAAATTTTATTACTCGCGTTGATGTTCTCCTCACACCATAGCCCACCAATCTGACCCAGCCCCCCCACAGGTCCTTTTCCTTTTTGGACTAAAAAAAAATTTTTGTTTCAATTATTCAACCTCAATTAGTCACCGGAAAATGTCGGGAAATTTGATCGAAAGCAACCGAACGAAATTCCCTAAATAAATTAAAATCTGTCGACAGTAATGATGACAATGACCACCTACGGTGGTACATCTGAGTAAACCCCCCACCCAAAATACACTAAATATTTAAGTCCCTTCTAGGGTGGGTTGATGACTTGAGCTTATCATTATACCCGAGGGCCATACCCTTCTCAAAAAACGGTTTTAATTGGATCAACCGACATTTTTTTGTTTTCCTGTCGTCGGAGGATGAGAGCGAAAACCGTTTCTCTCGGTCTCTAAATCTGATTTTGTGTCCAAACCCAGAAACGATGTGGTGAGAGGGAGGTAGTTTACGACAGAATTAAAGCACATCAAAGAACATTCAAACTTCTTTATCCTACCGCAAGGCAACAGAATCACTCCCGAGTGCTTTCCCACAACCCCCACCACCCGGATTAAAGATTTTTCCCTGTTGCCTTCCAACTACGGTTTGTCTCGGCTTACTGACCCTATCCGGTGACTGAAAACAAGGTTAACGTTAACTCGTAGCATCAAAAATTCAAAAGGGCTCCAGGCGAGCTATTTAAGAAAATGACATGGAAGTGACAGAACGGTTCAAGAAACTTCCGAGAATTTCCCTTCTAACTGTCTTAAAGTCTGAAATGAAAATGGGGCGCAAAAGAAAAGGAAAAGTTTGGGGAATGACACAACAGAAAATATTAAAATGTGAGGAAAATCGAAACAGAATTCACTTCCTCTCGAGTCTCATTTCCGCTTTTCGCCTGTATCTCGAAATCGAGAGACCGAGGCTAAGGCCCGACAGGAAAAGATGTGACGACGTTTCCACCCCCGCCTTCCAGGTTTTTTCCATACAGCCAAATCTTTTTTTAGCATGAATCCGCCCACGATCACGAACCCAAAATGGAATCGTGAAATATTCATCTCCTTCCGGAAGAAGTAGAAGATAATTGTGCTGACTGTTTACCCAGGGGATAGTTACCATTCGAGTTGTTTACAAGTTCACTTGAATCGATCGATATCAAGGTCGTAGGAAAAGTTCGACTGACCCGGAAACCGCTTTCGGAAATATTTTCAGGAGCCAACATTTTCGACAGAGTCCTCGGATTCCCCTTTGTACACACAAAATCACCGGTTTTCCTGTCGTCAGCTTTTACTCGACCGAATTTTTTTTTTCACTACGGTTAAAAGTTTATCTCTATTCAGTTTTTGCTACGATAAATATTAACACATGTAATTCCCTGCTGACAAACAAGATTGACTCAAAAGGTTTTTCGCTGTAGTAAACATTCGTTTCGGTGAATGTTTGCTTTGAGTATGTTTTCGATCAGGACACATTTACTAAGATCAATTTAAATGCTGTCATCAAAATTTTGCTTCTGTGAAAGTTTCCTTCTTATCAATTCTAGATTAAACTGATTTTTTTGTTATGGTCACTATTTTCCAAAGTGATTTTCTTTTTTTGGTAACATATTTGCTGACATTTCCTTAGGTTGCACTAAAAATTTTATTTTAAAACCGACTCTTCATTAAACCGTGCAATATTTATGAAATACATTCCCTCGTTAAGCGTATGAAAAGTATGAAATTACTTCCTACTCCAAGTGTGCAATACTTATGAAATGACATTCTCTTCTACGTGTGCAAAATTTATGAAATAAACTCCTCCTAAAAGCCTGTAATAATTATGAAATGACTTCGTTCTCCTAGTGTGCAATATTTATGAAATGACTTCCTCAGTGTGCAATATTTATGAAATGTCTTCCTCCTTAGTGTGCAATATTTATGAATAAGATCATCCTGACAGCGTGTAATAATTATGAAAAGACTACCTCCTCCAAGTGTGCAATATTTATGAAATGACTTCAGCCTCTGAGAGTGTAATATTTATCAAACTTCTACCTCTTAGTGTGCAATAAAAATGATTCCACCTCAAATGTGCAATATTTATGAAATAAGCTCTGCCTAAAAGTGTGTAATATTTAACCAAAAACTTTGTCCTCTAAGTGTGCAGTAGTTTTGAAATGACCTCTATCTCTAAGTATGCAATATTTATGAAATGACTTTCTCTTCTACGTGTGCAATATTTATGAAATAAACTCCTCCTAAAAGCCTGTAATAATTATGAAAAGACTTCGTTCTCTAGGTGTGCAATATTTATGAAATAAGCCCTCCCTAAAAGTGTGCAATACTTATGAAATGACTTCCACCTCTGAGAGTGTAATATTTATCAAACTTCTACCTCTTAGAGTGCAAAAACTATGAAATGGATTCCACCTCTAAACGTGCAATATTTATGAAATAAGCTCTCCCTAAAAGTGTGTAATACTTATGAAATGACTTCCTCCTCTTAGTGTGCAATATTTATGAAATAACCTCCTTCTAAAAACGTGTAATATTTAAACCAAAAACTTCGTTCTGTAAGTGTGCAGTCGTTTTGAAATGACTTCTACCTCTAAATGTGCAATACTTATGAAATAAGCTCCTCTAACAAAGCGAGCAATCTATATTAATTGTGTGTGGAATTGATTCCTCATGACAGTCAGCATTCCTATTAAAAATAAATTCACCATAAAAGTGTGCACTATTATTGAAATGAAATTAACCCTCATTTTGAAATAAAATTCTTGCAAAACCTGTTCAATATTTATGAAATGAATACTTTGAAGGAAGAAAAAAGTGTGCATTACTTATGGGATACGATCTTCACGACACTGTGCAATATTTATGAAATTATTAAAACGGTAATCCAAGGAAATCAAACAAGATATTTACATACAAATTTACAAACATCAAAATTTGCTGACAAGAAAGAATACTTCTGCTGCGGTTAAAGTCGAGAGAATACCACCTGAAACTCACTGTTGGGTTTTACATAAAACAGACAATCTGACCGTAAGATGAAAAGACCGAAACCTTGAGTGTCGCAGCTGACAATACAGAAGACACCAGGCATTCCTGTTATGACCTCTTCTAAGATACACTTTCATCTTTCTTTTCTAAATCCCAACAGATGCTGAACATTGTGGGAAAGAGATTAAGAGGAAAGAACAGGAAAGAGTGGGAAATACTTTGGCACAAGTCATCTAAATAAAATAAGGCAAAATGAGAAAGACAGAAGGAGAGAGAGAGAGAAAAAGAAAGAAAGTTGTAATTAATTCTACTAAGGAAAGGAAAGGAGAAGTAGAGAGAGAGAAGATGCTGGGAAGGAAGATGAGAACCAAGAGGGAAAATATAAACAAAGGGAAAGTGAATGAAACAGAACAGAGAAACCGTTTTTTGATTTTCGACATCTGGCCCACAGTGGCAATTTGGTGGGAAACATGTTGGCGCCCGTGCCAAATTTTCCGAATGGCAACCATTTTTTCCTTCTACTACAATAATTTTTTACAAACCATTAAAACCTTCTGCTGTTCATTTCATTTAAAACTAATAACTTTCGATTCGAATTCCCACGATCCGCCCTCTCTGTCACCCCTCCACCCCTAAAAACTCTATGCCCCGTTCCAAATTCTAAACCAGCCCTCTTGGTCACACGTTCAAATCGATTCCTCCAAAACCCCAAACCTGCTAGCTTTCTCTCTCCTCCCCCAGCCCCTCCTTCATCACTCTCCAAACCTGCTGTCAGCAAAAACTGCCTATTCCTCCACAAACCCTACCCATACAGCAGAATCAAAAATTCGAAGAAAAAAAATTCCACAAATTGACCCATTCTTAAACCTTATTAAGCGAAAGAAAGTCGTCTTCTTAGTTTTCCTAAGACATATTGCAATTCAATGTAAGATAACCCCATTCCTCGTGCAATTATGTACAAATACAAAGTCTTCTTAAGATCCCAATTTTAAAAATTCGTTACTTTTAATATTTTTAGAAAATTACAGAAATTCAATAAATAATAATAACAAATATGCACTATTTATGACAAGAATTATACATAAAAGTGTGCATTACTTTTGAAATAAATTTTTCAAAAGTGTGTACTACAATAATCACGAAACCGACTCTCCACTAAAGTGTGCATCATTTATGAACCGATCCGTGTTCGTTTTACTTAAGAATCGATTAGGAACTGTGCAATATTTATGAAACAAGCCTTTCCTTACCTTTAAAGAAAAATTTTTATAAAAAATTTCTGCAGCATGTCAAGTAGCCTATATCAAGTTCAAGTATTCAAGTACATCAAATACAAGGAATGTGTGAGTGTGCAATATTTATGGAAAGATATTAGTATGAGTGTGCATTACTTTTGAAATAAAATTTCCCAAAAATCGAAAGTTATAAAAATATCTTCTTAAAAGTGTGCATTATTTATGAACTGATCCGTGCTTGCTCCACTTATGAATTGTTTCAAAAACTGCACAATATTTATGAAATTATATTTTTATAAGTGTGCATTACTTTTGAAAGGAATCCCCACCAAAAAAAAGCTGAATTGCTTACAAAACAAACTTTCTAACAAAAGGTCCACAACCATCAAATTCTTCATCAAAGTGTGATAGAAAAATTTTAAAAAGCTTCTTACCGAAGTGTGCATTACTTTTGAAATGGACCAAGTCTCCATTATTCCGCGACACCTATTTTTCTAAAAAGTGGACAACACCCCTACACTTCGGAACGAAATCGTCCACAACCCACAAATTACATTTTTCTGTTTATATTATCCATTAGTCACGAAACCGATCGATAGTAATCAATCAATTGATTAATCAAATAAACGTGACGACAACATCCGGTATCATCACCATCAACCCAAAATTAATAAATAAATACATAAATAAATAAAAACAAACAAACAAAACTCACGTCACGAAAATTGAGAAAAATCACTTCCGACATCGATCGACTAGCTCGAAGGAACACCAACACGTTCCGACCTGGGAAAACGTCACACATCGAAACTCAGAAACACTACAACAAACTACAAAAACTACAATAAAAATAAAAAGAAGGAAACTCGGTGAAAATATCTATCAAAACGAGTCACTCGTAACACATAATCCAAACACGACAACATCTCAGAGCACCCACTTACGAAGAAGAGTAATCCTCAACCTTTTTCTCATCCCTGAGCCCTACCACCACCACCACCCCAACCCCAGAGAACGAGAACAAAAAAAAGAGGAAAATGAATAATAAATAACAGTACTTTTATGCAAAAAAAAAAGGAAACTCGAGGAAAAAAGAGGCATAAAGTCGAGAGGAGGAAAAAAATCGTAAAGAAAATGAAGAGTCGAGTCGAGTCGACGAGGAAAAGGCAGAACGAGGTAGAGGCGAGGGGTGGGGGGTGAGAAGGCGGTGGCTGGAAAGCAACGAGATGAAAGAGTGGAAGAGAAAAGTTTTTGAAAAGGAAGGCAATTGAAAAGAAAAAGTTAAAAGAATCCAAAAGACGTTTCCACGGCGAAAAGATCATCACGTCACCTTTTCCATCTCCTTCGTATCTTCTGCCCTTGGCCTCCTCCTCTCCTCCGCCTTCTCCTTCCTGAAAAGATTTCGCAATCTTCGCCTTTACACCTTCCAATCCTCTTCTTCTATCCCGTTTCCGGGACTTCGAAACCTCTAAATCATCCTTCCCCTTCCTCTTCCTCCTCTTTTCCTTTTCTTACCTTTGTCATTTGTTAATTAAAAAATATTCCCCTTTCCAATTCCATTATTTCAACTTAATTTATTGTAATTGTAGTGAATCAATTTCCGGTCTGTTTCACTACAAAGTTTAATCCTAAAGGAAAACAATTCAAAGACACTGCGGTTCGAACCCTGCCTATACAGTTTTCCAATACAAACCCACACTGTAACAGTGTACATCTACAGCTAACCTACAATGGCTTGTTTGGTTGTAATTTGCTTATAAATGCCAACCGGAAATTAAATATTAGGAGTACCAAAAATAATATCGGTTCTGTGCGTTGATCTAATATATACGGTAAAAGTAATAAATTTGGCAAATATGTACATAACTCCCGGCGATTATTCATAATCCCATATTAAGCTTGCGTGATCCGACTCTTAAATCTCGACTCCAATCCGAATTATTTAAAATTTATCACATTTACCGGCTAGTTTATAAAATATTCAACTCGTAATCTCAGCAAAACTTTAATTCAATTCCCCATTACCAGTTGGATAATTTATAAACTAGCCAGTAAATTTGATAAATATATGTGACTATAAAGGGGATAAATCGGGAACAAATATATTTAACTCCCGGCGATTATTCATAATCACCAATTAAGCTTCCTTAATCCGACTTTTGAATCCCGACTCGAACCCGAATTACTCAATATTTATCATATTTACCGGATAGTTTATAAAATACTCGTAATCTGAACAAACTTGTATGAAACTGGTGGTGATTTGGCGGTGGTTTTAATCCCGTTTTTCACTCTTAATTTTGGGTATAACAGGATGCGGGAGGAGGATTCGAACCCACGACTATTTGCGTTCAAGTCAGGAACTTAACCACTACACTACTCCTCCCAACTTATATGAAATTCCTCGTTATAAATTGGAGATTTTAGAATGTATATGTTACGGCAAAAGTGATAAATCGGGCAAAAATACATAAAATCCCTGCCGATTATTCATAATCACCAGTTAAGGTTTGTTAATGTGACAAATTTCTGAATATTTATCACATTTACCGGGAAGTTTATAAAATACCCAACTCGCAGCCTGACCAAATATTTAATAAATTTCCAAAATTGAAGATTTTATAAACTAGCCGGTAATTGTGATTAGTATATACGACCGTAAAGGGGATAAATCGGACAAAAATATATATAATTTCCGGCGATTATTCATAATCACCAATTAAGCTTGGCTAATGTCACAAATTAGTATTTATAACATTTACGAGCTAGTTTATAAAATATACAGCTGAAAGAGGTGTGTTATTAATCAAATGCTTAGGTTCTGTAGTCACTTTTCTAACAAAAGATAAGCAACCCTAGCAGCTGTGCATATCAGCAACAGTGAACGAATCTCCCAAGTGACAAAACCAAACATCTGAGCAAACATTTATCAAATTCTCCATTATGAATCGGAGATTTTATAAACCAGCCGGTAAATGTGATAAATAATCAGTAATTTGTCCTACTTACCAGTCTTAGTTCATAATTAGGCCTATGAATAAGCTCCGGAAATGTACTGAGTATATATATATATATTTGCCTGATTTATTACTTTTACCGTAAGATACATTTATTACATTTACCGGCTAGTTTAAAAGTATTCAATTTTGGAAAGCTCCGATTAGGTAATTTAATAAATGTTTGGTCAGGCTACGAGCTAGGTATTTTATAAACTTCCCGGTAAATGTGATAAATATTCAGCAATTTGTCACATTAACAAACCTTAACTGGTGATTACGAATATTCGTCCCGAATTTTATGTATTTTTACCCGATTTATCACTTTTACCGTAACATATATATTCTAGTGATTCAGTACTAAGCCCTTACAGTTCCTTCCGAGAAAATTTTGAATTAGTTACAAACATAACACTCACAGCAATGGCATCTTCATGAGACACCGCAAACAAAAGAAGCTCTAGGCTAGTGCTAGTTTGCTGAAAAGCAGATTCTCGACTTCTGTCACTCATTCGCAGTTTCTAATTCAGAGGTTTGTACAACTTCATCTCAACCCCGAGGCTTTTGTGTGTTCTTCTGTCTTGTGCAACTGTTCAGACAGTATTCTACCCCAAATGTTTAAATTATTGTGCATCATGGCCTTCAACCTCCAAACTACAATCTCTAAAGTGTAGTTTTAGTTCATCAAAACAATTTCCCAATTTAGATGATAGATTTCCGGTTTCGAAATAATATTTACATCATCCTCTCTTCGAATGTGTTCACTATACATATTCAAACAAATTCCATCCGAGACATGGTCACGTTCTAACACTTTCCCCCGGGGATGAGAAGTAGTTACCAACTCCAAACTTTCAAAATCCTCTTACCTGGGTAAACTTTTAAGAAAACGAGGGTTTACATCAATCCAAACAAGGATAATAGGAAAGAAAATTTTAACAACAGCAAAAAATAAATAAACCAACTTCAATATCTACAGCAAAACTTTCTGCAGAACACTTTAACTACGTCAAAACTTCTTTTTCCTAAATTTCGGTCGACTAGGGACCACGTTACTTCCAAAACCTGCCGCTAACTTCTTTCACGCTTCCCTCTTTTTTGCCTCAGCAATCATTCACTCTCGCTGTGGCATAAACTCACTTCCATCCACCTATTTTCAGTTTGGGGTTATCTACGACTTCTTTACCAGTTCTACACTCAAGCTCTATCTCCTCAAGGTCTTTATTCCTTGAAGATTTGGTTCTGCGTAGAAAGTGAAAAGGAAAATTTATACAAAGAAAACTTACTCAACGAGAAAGGAACGACAAAAAGGATGAAAAGACAAAGACAGAAAAAACGAGACAAAGTAAGAAATTAAGAAAATGAAGACTCCAAAGAATGACAAAAGACCAAGTTGAGAAGAAAGTAGATGAAAACCACAAAACAGTCACCAAACAAAGCCAAAAAGATTTCCGGTTAAAAACTTCGCTAACCAAACCACTCCCAGGCGCCATTTTGAAAATCTTTCCCGGGGGAAACGAAAACAAATTTTAAACACCGAACACCTTCCAACCCCCCGCTTGCGCCCACCCCGTCCGCTCGGCGACGGTTTAAATGAATTCAGCAAAACTTTCAACTCCGAATTATTTATTCCATCCAGTCAGCAAGGAACCTAGGAAACCAAAACAACAAAAAAATTAAAAATCGGAAAACCGGAAACGGGAGAGAGATAGAAACTCCATCAGGAAAACTTCGGACTAGATTAAACGGAAAAGAGAATTTTCAGGGAAAGTCAACTTCCTCGGATTCTTCTACCCCTACTACCCTCACCACTACAGCCGTTCGGAAGCATTTCCATTATTCTCAAATTGACGTAGACAGATGATCGGAGTTAGGAAAATTAAAATAAAGTTAATAAAAAGGAAGTGAGGAAGAAGAAGAAAAAAAGTCGACGACATAATGGGTGGAGGGAGGGAAAGGAGAACGACAGCGCGAGAGGAAAAAAAAACATTTTAACATTATGACAAAAGAAAAATGGAGGCAAGAGAGAAAGAAAGGAGGAGGAGGAGGAAGGATGTAAGGAAGGAAGAATTTCCGTTGGGAAAAGGAAAAACAACATCCTTAAAATAAAAATCTTTTCCACGGGAGAGATCCCCGCAGCATCCGTTCCCGTTGTCCGACGAGCCATTTTAACACCAGCCCTTTCCACCCTGCATTCAGACTGTTTTGTGTCACCTAATCGAACACATCATCAACAGAAATTTTTAGATTTCCTCCCCTCCCTCCTCCCACTACAGGTAGAAAAACATTTTCTGACCGAAATTCCGGGCTACCGAAATTCTCTTTGATGTCATCAAACGTTCTTCCCTTTCCTCCACCTCTCGTTCCTACCCTTTTATATTTAACCTTTTACTGCCGGAAAGAGGAGGAGGAGGAGGACAAGGAGGAGAGGAGGGAGGCAGGAGCATTATTTCGTCACGTGGGCAAAAAGATATCTAAAACTTTATGTTTTCCTCAAAATTTTCCGACCGTATCCGGTTCTCTCTCGGAAATTACCTCTCAGAAAAAAAAAGGCCCTTTCCCTCCCTCCTCCTACTCTTCCTCTTCATCTGACCCTAAAACATTCCTTTGACCAGCTCCTTTTTTAGGGATTTTCCATCTTTCATTTCCCTACCTTCATCTCCTACCTCTCCACTGCCACTAATAAAACCCTTGATTAAGGGTTGAAGGCAAGAGAAGTCTTTAAAAAGTCATGGAAACATGAGCACGACCGCGCAAAGAGGATGAGGAAGAGGGGGGAGGAAATACGAGAAAACTCAAATTATCTTTGAATTAAGGTTGAAGGACAAGGGAATGACTAATTTGAACCTTTCATCAAATTTCATATCTCGTCGTCGTTTTTGTTGCGTAACCTTGATCGAAGAATGACGTCTAATCTCGCAAAACAAAGAACCAATAAGAAGAAGGAGGACGAAGGGGGAAGGAGGAGGAAATGCTGATGAACGAAATCAGTGAACAAGAAGTTTGGATGGGGATGAGGGTAATCCAAATTGCTGACGATCAACGACTCCGACTTCCGGGCTGTTGCACCAGTTCCTCGAACATTTCAAAGGATACAGGATAAAGGATTTCGTCTTTAACAACTTATATTCAATTTCAAATTTCAAATTTTAATCTCCAGTTCAACCCTACAAAAGAAAATCTCGACAAACGCCAACAGCAATCAAATCCACCCCCCTCCTACCTTTTGGAGACTTACACTAAAACAGACAACATCAAACGACAGCAAAGTTAGACGACAAAAAAGAAACTCAAACTGATGACTGAATACCTTGACATACCTGACTTTCAGATTCCTACCACATGTAATTGACACAGATTATTTTTACGCGATTTCAAAATTGCACTATTACATCTTGAGACACCTAAAAAGACATTCTACCTACATTGGAACGACTTTAAAAAATTGTCATCTTATATTTTTTCACTCAATCAAACGAAATCTAAGAAAATACATCAATTCATTCAAATAACATGGGCAAATAAATCAATATTCATGTCTAATCCCCTACTCAAGTACCCATCTTCGAGTTTGAAACAATATGGTTGGTCTCTTGGGCATCACAAATATTGCGAACTTTCACGAAAATTTTATTTCATAAATAATGCACACTTAAACCTTCTCAAAGTGTAAATTAATCCCAGGACCGAATAAAGGAGAAACTTTTTTCCGCAAACACGAGCATCAATACATACACAAAACAAGCTTGCACACAAGTATCAGCACAAACACAAACACAAACTGTAAATTTTCAAACAGTAACAGTTGGTGTTGAGTTTGAGTTTGTCTTTTCTGTTGTTTTGTTTATGTTGATGATGATATTTGATCCGTGAGATTGTACTGAAACTTCTTGAGGATTAGGTCGGGATAAGAAAATAAAGTAAAAGAGAAGAAAAAGTTCCTGACGACGAAAACTACAGAAAACTGATTCAATGAGGTCGAACAAATCAGCAATCACTGGAAGCTTGGTACTCTAAGACCAAAAAAATTAGAAACACGACCTTCCCGAAGAAAAACTTTAAAAAGAAGAAGAAAAAGGCATCATGATCCTAATGCAACCAAAATGTTCGAGGGAAATGTAAGAAGACACATTATACAATTGCAATAACGTGGGCGATACAATCGTTACAAACTACAGTTGTTCAGTTCCTTCGTGATGCCGATATTCCTACCGATGATACTAACACCACACTCCCGGAGCTTGTTTCTGACATTGTGTCGCCTTCCGGCAACCTAAAAACTTCTTTTTACGACCAATTTCAAACTTCGAGGAAAAACTTTGTCGGAGAAGAGCGATCCTAAAAAAATTCAAAAAAACACTCTCGTCAAAGGTGAACACAATCCCAACCCTTTTCAGTTCTTCCATGCTATTTCCTCTTCCGCCCACACACATACACAATGGATTAAGTATATCCGCTGATCTCCCAGCATCCCCTTAAATCCCCCCGGATTATCCGGTACATCCTCATTACGTAACCCTATACACCCTAACCGCGTTCAATTTCATTCCACCAATTTTCCCCCCAGAAGTTGATGTGAAAACCGGATGTGACGCTGACGAAAACCTTGCCATATCCTTTTGAAAACGAATTTCACGAATGAACGACTCTTAAAAGACTTCTCTCCGAGTGTCCAAAACAAAACAAAAAATAAAATAAAACCGACGTCAGAGATTCTCCGAAGAAACGCCTTTAATCATAGAAGATGTGACGTAATTGAAGGCTGATCTCAACTCTCTAATTAGCATTCACGTTTAATTAAAAACCTTTTCCTTATCCTCACCCCCCCTGACGCCCTTCCCTACTCCGCCACTCTTCCGGTAATTCTATTTTTTCCTTAACACCACCACCACCATCAGCATCAAAACGGCGATTTTCAAATTGTCTCTTCTTCTGATGTGTTCTCGACAGCCCCTTCCCCCAAAAAATTCCTCAAACCGGAAGTTGTTGAAAAGTCGTCAAAAATCGAATCAGCCTTTCGGTTAGGTTCAAACTCCCGGTATCTGTGCAATATTTATGAAACGAGCACAAGTATTTATGACATTGGGTTTTCATAAACATGTACATTACTTACACGATCTTCTTTCACGTGTGCAATAATTATGAAATGAGTTCTTGTTAAAACTATAAATACTTTCGAAATTAGTAGTCATAAAAGTGTGCAATATTAATGAAATAAGCCTCTGACACGAGGGTGCATTACTTTTTGAAATGAAAGCTTAGAAAAAGTGTGCGTCATTTATGGGTTAAAACCTTGCTGAAAGTGTGCAATACATATGAAACGAATTATAGTTTCAATTGTGCAATATTTATGGAATGAATCACTAATGAAACAAATCTTTGCTAAAGGAGACATAGTTAAGAGAAAGAAACAAACAAAAAGAAGAGAGAGTAAGAAACAGAAAAATAGGAAGAAGCATTAATAAAAAACAGAAAGGAAGGAAAAAGAAAAGAAGAGAGAAAAGAGAGAACAAGAATAGAGTGAAGAGAAAAAAAAGAGAAGAGAGACGAAAAGAAAGAATAGAAAAAGGAGAGAGAGAAGAGAAAAGAAAGAAAGAAAAGAAAGAAGAGAAAAGAAAGAGAGAAAGAACAAGAAGAGAAGGAAAAGAGAAAGAAAACAAAAAGAAAAGATCAGACGAAAAGACAGAAAGAAGAGAGAAAAGAATAAAAAGAAGAAAGAAGAAAAAGAAAGAAGAAAGAAATGATAGGAGAATGAAAGAAAGAGAAAAAAAGAATGAAAAGAGGAAAAGAAAACAAGAACAAAAAGAAAAAAGAATAAGAAAAAGAGATATAAGAGAATTGAAAACAAAAGAAAGAGAAAGGAAAGAGAAAAGAGAGCAAAAAAAAGAAAAGCATCAAGAAGAGAAAAGGAAAAAGAAAAGAAAGAACAAAAAGAGAAAGAGACAGAATAAGAGAAAAGAGAAAACTGAAAGAGTGAAAAAGAAAACACAAAAAGCAAAGAAGAGAAAGAAAGAGAAGAGGAAGAAAAGAAAGGAAAAGAAAAGAAAGAAGAAAGAATAGAGAGAAATAAGAATAGAGAAAAGAAAAGAAACAAAAAGAAGAGGAAAAAAGAAGAAAAAGAGAGAGAGAAGAGGGAAAGAGAAAGAAGAAAAAGAAAAGAAGGAAAGACAAGAAAGAGAGAGAGAGACAACAAGAATAGAATGAAGAGAGAAAGAAATACAAAAAAGCAAAGAAGAGGAAAAAGAAGAGAAAACGGAAAAGTGGAAAAGGAAAAACTTTCCTTATTCCCACATAGTCTCCCTCTCCATTCCAGGTCTTGATTTGCCAAGCCCAAGGTTTGACAAGGTTAACTGTCACTCCCACATCAAAAGACACCATCTTGAAATCCTTTTCGTAAATTTTCCTCTCTCACCCGTTTCCGTTTTCCATCTTCTCTTTCCTCCTCCCCGGAAAATCCTAGACATAGTTATAAAATTACCTCCTCGCCTTCTGCCCTGGGATGAATTTTCCTCGATTCGCCAATTCGACGATAAATTTTATTTTAAAAAGTGAAAACCGATATTCATTAAATACGATTTATCTCGAAATAATTAGATTTTATAAACAAAGTTAAGAGCAAAGAATGTTGCGGGCGGGTTTAGATGGTGTTTTGAAAAACACGAAACAAAATAATAAAAACTCAAATAGAATTTGAATTATGTGACTTTTAGAAATGTTTTCTAATTAAAGAACAAAGAGGGGAGAAGGAGAGAGAGAGAGAGAGAGAGAGACAAAACGACGAAAGAGGAAATTTTATACAATACATTTCTCAACAGTAAAATATAAATGTATAAATAGTATAAAATATTAATTTCTTATGTTCCAAGTACACTAAAGAGAGAGAAAGGAAAGGAAGATATAAAAGAGAGAAAAAGGAAGAAAGAGAGACCGAGTAAAAGAAGAAAAGTAAGAAATAGGGAGAGAGAGAAAAGATTTTTTTTTAATAATCCCAACGCTAAATTATTACTCAAATCTGTAGAGGAAGGAAGATAGAAAACAGAGAAAAGAAAAGCAATGAAGGGGAAGAAAGAGAAAGAAACAGAAAAATAGAGAGAACTGAAAGAATGATAAATAAAGAAAAGAAGAAAGAGAGAGAGAAAAAGAAAGAAAGAATAAAAAGTAAGAAATAGAGAGACTTAGACTTATCCAGACAACTAAACCCTTAAATTTAAATATTTTTATCTCTCAACTACCAAACATAGAAAGGAAGATAGCAAAATTAGGGGCAGATGACAAAGAAAGGGGAAAACAGAGGAAAAATTCAAGGAAAGAGAGAGAAAGAGATAGAGAAAGGAAAAATGAAGGGAAGAGAGAGAGAGAAAAAGAAACAGAGAAAAGAAAGGAGAAGAAAGAAGGAAGAACAGAAAGAAAAAAGAGAAGAGAATAAGAAAACAAAATAACAAAACCAATTCAACTGAAGAGAGTGAAGGGGGAAAAGGAAAGACAGAGGAAAAATGAAGGGAAGAGAGAGAGAGAAAAGAAAACAATAGAGACAGGCAGAAAAGAAGGAAGAAGGAAGAAAGAAAAAGAGAGAAAAAGGAAGAGAATAAGAAAACAAATAACAAAACCAATTGAACTGAAGAGAGTGAAGGAGGAAGAATGAGAAAAATAGAAAAATAGGAATATGGAAGAGAAAAATGAAATGCAAAGAAAGGAAGAAAGAATGATGAAAAGTAAGAAGGTGAGACTCAACACTACAATTCAAATTTCTTTCATCTTTAAACTACTAAACAGAGAGAGAAAAAGATAAAGAGGCAGAAATAGAAAAACAAAGCAAAGAAGTACAGTCAAATAAACAAATTAATAAAAATTTAGAACCATGTGACTTTTTGAAGTAAAAATGAGAGAGAGACAGAGAGAGAGAAGGAGTCAGATAACAAACAAAAAGTACAAGGAGGAGGAGAAAAGCAGAAAAGAATGATAACATAAAGAGACATAAAGAAAGAGAAAAAGGAGGAGAAAGAAGAAGATAAATAACAAAAAATAATAAAAACTATTTCAAGAGAGAAAGAAAGAAAAATCAAGAATGAAACAGGAAGACTGAGGAAAAGGAATGGAAATACAAAGAATGACAATAAAAAGAAAAGAAGGAGAGGCAAAATAATAGAAAGAAAGAAGAAACAGTAACCGAGGAGAGAGAGAGAGAGATTTATTCAGAAACTCAACCCTAACATTTCTATCTTTCACCTACTAAATAGAGGAAGAGAAAGAAACAAAGAGTTAGAAATAGAAGGAGAAAGAAATTGAAACAACAACTTTCAGTTGTGATTTTTTGAGGTGAAATGAGACAGAGGATAACTAAGAGACATACAACAAGGAAGAAAGCAGAGGAGAAGTACAAGAAGAGAAGGAGAAAGATTTAGACATAAACACAGAGAAATAGAGATAGACAGAAAGGAAAAGGAGAAGATAGAAGAGAATAAGTGAAAACTATTTCAATTATAGCTTTCTGAAAGGGGATAGAAAAGGAGAAGAAGAAGAAGAATTTGAAGACAAAAAGAGGGAAAGAAGAAGAAGAGGAGAAGTAACTTTGAGTAAAGAGATGGTGATGAGTTCATGGATTCTAATGATGCCAATATTACCAACAGCCAACCAATAAGTTGGGTAACAACACTACAGCAACAACAACAACACCAACAAACCCAACATCCTCTTTATACAACAAACTCAACCACAACTTCCTCGTAACTCAAAATCAAACCTTGTGAACCTACCACCTCCATACCTACACCCACCAAACACCCACCCATGAAAACACCACAGTACCACTATCCAAACCTATACAATCAAACAACACAGACACTAACACACAAAAAACAAACAACCAAAACCCAACAAACAACAATTAGACATCTCTTCAAACAGATAACAATCCAAAGTAGCTCCCACTACCCAACAACCCAAAAATATTCTTAAAAAAGCTCCAACAACACTTTTTAAACTCAACCATTTTATTTCATCTCAAACTAATCCAGATTATGGTTAACATGACATCAAATTGAATCAACTACTTCAAGAAACAAATTCACATATGCCTGAAACAAAACTCAAACTCATTTCCATAGGTACCATGATACCTATACCTATCAGACAACATGACAGATAATATTCTGATGCCATACCCCAATGTATAACATTTGTGGGATTGAGAAGAGACAAATTGAGCTTTATAACTCAAATGCCATTCAACCCATGATGATATTGTGTAGTGTAATTACATAAATTGGGTTAAATCAAAACTTCAAATGCACTTCACACCGGAAATGAAGCCATTTTGAATCCTTGCATTTTTGTGTGTGACTTAAATAAGGTTTTGCTTGGTTAAAAAGAACGACTCATGTTATCTGATTATTTGAAACGTTTTTAGATGTTTTACATTTGTGTTTTACAATAAAACAAAAACGAGTTTTCAACAGTAAGAAAATAAAAAGATAGAATGGATGAACTCACCAAATTCCAATCTCACCGCTTTCCACGAGCCCAAATGCACACACACAAAAATGAAGTTTATATTCTTAAAAACTAATCACAAAAACTAAACTGTTAAAAAAACAAATGTTTATCACTGTAAAAACAAATTCTTAAATACATCAGAGAGAATAAAATAAAAGAAAACAAGATGAACGCGTCCGAGCGCCTTTAGCCGAGGACAAAGCTCAAACGAAATGACTTGGACGCTACAGCTACCGCCAAAAAACTGACGCGCTCTCCGTTTTCCTTCGTTCCACGACGATTCTGCTCCGTTTGACTAAACTGACAAAACATTCTATCTCACAATTTATGAACACCCTTTTGTGAAATCTAAATTTTTTGAATAAACACGTTTACGACGGTAATTTACAAAATTTTAAAAACATCTGTTTAGTTCATTCGAAATTGTTTAGAACGTTTGGTTCGCTTTATTCTTTCTGACTTTTTATTTTACGAAAAATTTTTCTGGTATGTGTGTAGATCGTGTCAGTAATTTTTCATCCCGATCGGACGCCATGACAGTCCGCTCTCCAGTTTACTTTGATCTCTTTGTTGTTATTAACCGTTAACATGAAATAAATATGGTTTTGAAAGTGGAATAAGTTAGTTTAAAAATAAAAAAAGTGATATATCACATAATTTGTAAATAATTTTTATTAGACGATTTTTATAGTGTCAATGTTTGATGCCGCCATTTTAAATTGGGCGGTAAAAGAAATGGAGTAGCGTATGGTTCTGAAAATTGCGTAAATCTAAATTCGAGGGGCTCCACATTCTAATGGGGTGGTAACAAATCTAGGCAACACTAAGTGTGCAGTATTTATGAAATAGGCATATAATTTATGTTTGGTTTGTCTCCTGCTTGTACTATAAGGTGGAAATTAGTTTTTCCAATACCACCCTCCCATCTCCTTTAGTTGTAGACCTATAAACTACTTGTAGTCTGTTACTTGAAGACAGATAGCAGTTAACCCAAGGTGGAGGGAGGAGATAAAAAGGAAATAAACTTCAAGTCAGTTAAAGCTTTCAATTTTCCCAATCATTCATGTCATGAAAAATGGATTTTATGTTCTGTCAGAAACATCAAATAAAAATTTAAAACAAAAGATGGAGAGATGAGAGAAAGAGATTTGGGGAGGTGAGAGAGAGAGAGAGAAATCAAAATGCATGTTCACCTTTCTTATATATAAAAGCCTACCTTGTAAGTGAAAGGAATGAAAGCAGCTTATTAGAGCTTTCAAGAAAAAATGGAAGAAGGAAAAAATCTTGACGTCCTAAACCGGAAGAAGAGGAATGGGTAAATGGAAGCTTTACATCCGTTAGCTTTTAGCAAAGAGAAAAAGAAAATTATCTCAAGTGTATTAAAAATAATGTTTCACACTTTTTTTTCTTCCTTTCTCACTAACAGACCCAAATGTGTGTGTGAGTTGTATTTGGACTAACTTTTGACACAGTAACATATTTATAACAAAACAGACTAACATCTTTTAAATAAATTTTTTAAGTGGTTATAAACCTCAATCAGTTTAAGTAGTGACCGCAATCGTGGCGGACATGTTTGATTTGAAATCAATATCATTAAAAAAATCTCTCAAGTTTTAAAAATTAACACAATGGTCCTTGACTCACGTTTCAAATCAATACGTAGAGCGTTTATTTTGAGAGTGGTTTAAGTCCTTTTCCTTAAATATTTTTGAGTTAAATACAATTTTGAAAATGGGTCGGTTCAGATTGATTTCAAACAGTAACTGAAACAACAGTCAAACAGAATTCAGAATTAAAAATTTGAAAATTAAAATTCTGGGTAATCAGGTCACGTGATTAGGTTAGATTATGTGGAGTATTCAGCAGAGCGAAAAAGGTCAGAAGGTTACAGAGGAACTCATTCGATTTTGTGGTTGATCCAACAGGAAAATTTTCAAAACAGTGACTGTTGCAACTGGAATACTAATCGAACAAAAAGCTATCAAAATAATTTTTTCATCAGTTCTATTTCATAAATTTTGCACACTCAAGCTTCAAGTGTGCATTACTTATGAAATTGAGCACTCATGCCATAGAGTCCAGTCTATCCCAAAAAATGTACTTCATAAATACTGCACACTTTCGTTTAAAGGGGACTAAACACGTGAATAACGTCCCATTTCATAAATACTGCACACTCAAGCTTCAAGTGTGCAGTACTTATGGAATAGAGGATTGGTGGGATTGGTGAACCTATAACTGCGGACTAGTTACAAGATGGAATCCAGCTCATCTCAAAATATTTTTTCATAAATACTGCACACTTGGAGCTCGAGTGTGTGCAATATTTATGAAATGGGACTTTGGTTCACGTGTGTAGTTGTCTATAAACGATAGTGTGCAGTATTTATGAAATAAGGTGTTAGTGGAAATACTGCGTATTTGTGAATATTGTGACGTCCTCAAAATTGGACTTAGATACACGTGTATCTGTACGAAATAAATCTAATGAACGTGTGCAATATTTATGAAAAATAATTTTGAGATGGGCTGGATTCCATCTTGTAACTAGTCCGCAATTTTAGGTTCACTAATCCCACCAATCCTCTATTTCATAAATACTGCACACTTGAAGATTTAGTGTGCAGTATTTATGAAATACATTTTTTGGGATAGACTGGATTCTATCGCATGAGTGCTCAATTTCATAAATACTCCACACTTGAAGTTTGGGTGTGCAATATTTATGAAATAGGACCTTGATTCACGTGTTTAGTTCTTTATAAACGAAAGCGTGCAGTATTTATGAAATACATTCTTGAGATGGACTGGACTCTATCTTGTGAACAGATCGTCATTTCATGAGCACCAATTGCATCAATGCTCAATTTCATAAGTACTGCACACCTGAAGCTTGAGTGTGCAGAATTTATGAAACAGAACTGATGAAAAAATTATTTTGAGAGCTTTTTGTTCGGTCAGTATTCCAGTTGCTCCAGACATTTTTTTGTAAATTTTCCTGTCGGAACAACCATGAAATCGAGTGTGTAGTATGAAATAGAATTTTCGTCCAAATTTGCATCATTTATGAAATGAATGTTTTCGTTTTTCTATTATTTTTCAGGCAACAACAGCCGAACGCAAAAGCTTCGACAGTGTGTAAACAGCCGACAGACAGACAGGCGGACGAAAATATTTGTTTTGATTGATTTCCGAGTCTCGGGAAGAAGTTCAAGCGAGAATCCGTGTCTTCCTGAAAATTTTTTTTCCCCAATTTTCATAAGCTAGGCTGTGCTGAAATGGAAAAGACGCACCCACCTGTTGGCAGCCCGCATTTCTCTCTTTCTTCCTCTCCTCTCCTCTCCTCTTCCTCTCTTACCGTCCTTCTTCCAACCTCTCTAAGCTCACAATCAAAACCGTATAACTCTCAACCTGAGCTTTTCCTTTTTTTCTTTTCTTATTTTTTATGGCTTCCTCTTTGTTCGAGGCTTTGTCAGGTTTAATCTTTTACAATTTTCAGTTGTGAAAGTATTTCCGGTCATTCTTTTGTCTTTTTTTGCCTTCTTCTCCACACCCCCTCCCGCCGCCCCGGGCAATCTGGTGAAGACTCTTTTTGTTCGCTTTTGATCAAAATCTCATTTTCAGACTTTTCTCGACACGATTTATCGCATTTTTTATAACCCATATCGTACATTTATTGCTCCAGTTTTTGTTGTTTTCTTGGGCCGGGGGTCAGGGAGGATGGAGGTTATACTTTTCGAAAAGAGGACGGTAATTGAATTCATCTTTATTAGCTGCCCTAATTTTTGTTTTTTAATTTTTAATTATGTCGGTCTTAATGGAAGATGAGCCGGATTCCGTCTCAAAAATGTATTTCATAAATACTGCACACTTTCAATATAAATTTCGTTATAATAATATACAGAAACGCACAGTGTATCAATCTCCTATTTATGCAGAAACACCTCATTTCAGTGATGAAACACATTTGGGCGAATGTTCTATTTCATAAATACTGCACGTTTGAAGCTTGAGTGTGCAATATTTATGAAATAGGGCCTTCAGTTACGTGCTTACTTCTTTATAAACTAAATCTTATTGAAATTGTGCAGTATTTATGAAATAAATTTTTGGGACGGAGTGGATTCCATCATGTAACTAGTTCGCACTTTTATTTCCACCAGTTGCACCAACCCTCAATTCCATAAATACTGCACACTTGAAGCTTGACGTGTGCAATACTTATGAAATTGAACATTGGTTCAAATGTGCATCATTTATGAAATGAAATGTTTACGGAAATTGTGCATCACTATTGATGATGAAGGAATAAATTTTTCATTAAAATTTTAGCGATGTTTATGAAATAAATGACCACTAATAGTGTGCAGTATTTATGAAATAAGACCTTGAATCACGCGTGTGTATCAGTTTAAACGATATTACTTTGGGAATGAACAGTACCTATATTAAGATGAGCTGGATTCCATCTTGTAACTAGTCCGCAACTTTAGGTACACCAATCGCATCAACGCTCATTTTCATAAATACTGCACACTTTCAATAAGTTCTACAGAAATAGACAGGTGTAAACAAGGTCCGATTCCCGCAAACACATCATTTCATCAAAAATAAACTTTTAGACTGAAATTCTATTTCATAAATACTGCACACTCAAGTTCCAAGTGTGCAGTATTTATGAAATTGACTATTGTTGGTATTGGTGCAAATAAAAGTCTGAATAATTTGTAAGATGGAATCCAGCCCACCTCAAAATTATTTTTCATAAATATTGCACACGTTCAATAAGATTTTTTTCATACAGACCCACACACGTTTATCTAGGTCCTAAATTTGAGGACGCCACAATATTAACAAATATGCACTCTTTCCACTAACACCTTATTTCATAAATACTGCACACTTACAGTTTGAATGTGCAATATTTATGAAATAGGACCTTGATTCCGTGTTTAGTTCTCTAAACAAAAGTGTGCAGTATTTATGAAATAAGGTGTTAGTGGAAGTACTGAATATTTGTGAATATTGTGACGTCCTCAAAATAGGACTTAGATACACATGTGTGGGTCTGTATGAAATAAATCTTATTGAACGTGTGCAATATTTATGAAAAATAATTTTGAGATGAGCTGGATTCCATCTTGTAACTGGTCCGGAATTTTAGGTTCACCAATCCCACCAATGCTTAGTTTCATAAATACTGCACACTTGAAGCTTGAGTGTGCAATATTTATGAAATAGGACCTTGATTCACGTGTTTAGTCCTCTATAAACGGAGGTGTGCAGTATTTCTGAAATACATTCTTGAGATGGACCGGACTCTATCTTGTGAACAGACCGCAATTTTATGTTCACCAATCGCATTCAATGCTCAATTTCATAAATACTGCACACTTGAAGCTTGAGTGTGCAGAATTTATGAAATGGAACACTGAGATTCATTGTCTGAAAAAAGTTGAATTGAGACCTTATTGTCCGATTTACACTCCTGTTGTTCCTTTTTTGTTGATCCTGTCGAACCTGCCATAAATCGGGTGAGTTCCTTCGTAACCCCCTGATCCCTTCGCCTTATAGAACTTGACACAGGAGTGTGCAGTATTTATGAAACGAAGTGTTTTGCGAAAGTTGATCATCACTTTTGATATATTTTCATTTAAATGACTAAATGACTCTTGAAAGTGTGCAGTATTTATGAAAGAGTGAAATTCCTAAGAGTTTAACGACGAATGTTGCCTGATAGTTGATAAAGGGCTGTGACCACTTATGAACTGATTCACTGAATTGGTTCGTGACAAGTGTGCAGTATTTATGAAATGAATAGCAGGCAGATGTCAACCACGGACATTGAAAGTCGGAGACAACCTAAAGAGAACCACATACAGACTGATAGGAAGTATTTCTGATGCAACTCCGATGTCAAGGCTGTTGTTACCCAATCGAGAACTGATTGAAGAGGAGAAAGCTCATTGAGCTCACGGAGAGTTTTTTAAATCTGTTTTCCTGTCGTCAACCGTTACATAAGTTCCTTCCAGGATAAAGAAAAACAATTTTTGAGAAAAATTTTAAGCCCACATAATACTTTGCGTTCATACTAAAAATAGAAAAGGAAAAAAAGGTTTTCACGCATCCATTATCCCGAGTGACACGAAAGGAACATGACACAGAGTCATCATCATCATCATCATCATTATTATGTAAAAGTGACATCATCGAGTTTACAACATGTCTTCTTCCATGCAGACGATTCAAAGCCTACGATAAGACCAGCCAATATCTGAGGCGTTTATTTTAAAATTGGTCTAAATCCCAATGGACTTACGCCACTCTCCTAAAAGCCACACACCCACCCACATGACTTATGTACAATTCCAGGAGCCACTTCCACGAGAATTGTCCAACGCCTTTCATAAATACTGCACAATTCACCGAGGAGTTATTTTAATGAAATCACTCATTTCAAAAGTATTGCACACTTTTTATAAGGATTCGTTTCATAAATAATGCACATTTTAATGAGGGATGTGTGTCATGAATAAATGCACATCCTAAGCGAGGACAAAACTGCATACTTTCAACAAGAACTCATTTCAAAAATAATGCACACTTTGTTCATCTCTAAACTACGGTTCACAAATTATGGATAGTTTAATGAAGTACTCGTTTCAAAAGTATTGCACGACGGCTTTCATAAATACCGCACAATCACCAAGGACTTTGATTGTTAATCTCTAGTGAGGATTTCATTCAAAAGTAATGCACACATCTGAAAAACGATTCGTTCAACTCGAAACCACATAAATGATTAACAGTTTACTGAAGAGCTCATTTCAAAAGTATTGCACACTTCATATAAAATTCCGTTTCATAATTAATGCACATTTTAATGAGGGATGTGTCATCAATAAATGCACATCCTAAGCGAGGACAAACCTGCATACTTTCAACAAGAACTCATTTCAAAAATAATGCACACTTTGTTCATCTCTAAACTACGGTTTACAAATTATGGATAGTTTAATGAAGTACTCGTTTCAAAAGTATTGCACGACGGCTTTCTTATAAATACCGCACAATCACCAAGGACTTTGATTGTTAATCTCTAGTAAGAATTTCATTCAAAAGTAATGCACATCTGAAAAACGATTCGTTCAACTCGAAACCACATAAATGATTAACAGTTTACTGAAGAGCTCATTTCAAAAGTATTGCACACTTATATAAGATTAGTTTCATAAATAAATGAGGATGTATGTATGAATAAATGCACATTAAGCGAGTACAAAATGTATACTTTCAACAAGGACTCATTTCAAAAATAATGCACTTTTCATCTCTAAACCACGGCACGTTTCAAAATTAGGGACAGTTTAATGAAGTAGTGTTTCAAAAGTATTGCACGACGGCTTTCATAAATACTGCACAATCACCAAGGACTTTGATTGTTAATCTTTTCATTCAAAAGTAATGCACACATCTGAAAAACGATTCGTTCAACTTGAAACCACAACAAATTTCATAAATAATGAACAGTTTACAAAAGAGCTCATTTCAAAAGTATTGCACACTTCATATAAGAGTTCAAATTAATGCAGGGATTTGTCAAATATGTGCACAATTTAAACAAGGGTAAAACAACAGACTTTCAACAAGAGCTCATTTCAAAAGTATTGCACACTTACTGAGAAGAGTTTGATTGTTTATAGCTAGCGAGGATTTCGTTCAAAGTTTCGTTCATCTCTAAACTACGGCACATTTCACAAATTATGGATAGTTTACTGAAGAACTCATTTCAAAAGTATCGCACACTTTCGAAACACAACACCTTTCATAAATACTGCACAATTTACCGGAGAGTTATTTCAAAAATAACGAACAGTTCAATGAATTAACACATTTCAAAAGTATTGCACACTTTATATGAGAATTCATTTCATAAATAATGCACATTTTAATGAAGGATTCGTGCCATAAATATGGGCACATTCTAAACGAGGACAAAACTGCGCACTTGGAACCAGAACTCATTTCAAAAATAATGCACACTTACTGAGAAGAGTTTGATTGTTTATAGCTAGCAAGGATTTTGTTCAAAAGCAGCGCACACTTCGTTCATCTCTAAACACGTGTCGTAAATGATAGACACTTTAATGAAGTACTCATTTCAAAAGTATTGCACGACGGCTTTCATAAATACTGCACAATCTACCAAAGACTTTGATTGTTACTCTCTAGTAAGGATTTCATTCAAAAGTAATGCACACATCTGAAAACGATTCGTTCGATTCGAAACCATTTCATAAATACTGAACAGTTTACTGACGAGTTCATTTCAAAAATATTGCACACTATTTAAACACAACGCGTTTCATAAATATCGCACAATTTACCAAGGAGTTGGGTTGTCTCTCACCAGCAAGGATTTCGTCCCAAAGTAATGCACACTATAATCACAAATTCATTTCATAAATACTGCACAGGAATTATCTTGAGCTGTAGTTCGTTTTTACTGTGGCGCCCTTTTTATCCGAAATAGTGCAACACATTTCGATAACGTCGGGAACAAGGTCAAGAAAACCTCTTGGGAGAGTGAGAGAGAAAGTCTGGAAAACTTTCTTCCATCGATAACCGATATCTCCAGAACCGAGGCAAATCATCTTGATTAAGGTCGGGATCTCGGAGGAGAAGGGGTAAGGGGGTTGTAGGGTGAGTCGGGGCAGGGGTGGAACATCCAAGAAAGAAGTTGACAAAGAAAAATAAAATCAAAGTAAACAACAAAAAGGAAACCAATTCGAAAGGAAAACAATTCCTTCGGTGTTCTCTCCAGTACGCGGTCGAAACTTTTTGAATAAACCTTCCACAACCACCCCCGCAACCACCGAGGACTATTTTGTGTTCTCCACCCCCAGCTTCCCAAAAACAAAATCTCAGAAAGATTTATAACAAATCCGAAATTGTGTGGTTGTTTATTAAATTCAGAGAAAGAAATATGTTCCCGAAATTTTTTCCCAAGACCCGGGGGCGGGTAGGTGAGGGGAGGGAAAGGAGATGGTAAAGAATAAAGGAAACTCTCGTCAAAACTAATAAAAAAAAAGTTTCGGAGTTTCCAGAAGAGGAGGGAGGGAGATACGATGGCGAGTTTCGTTTGAAAAAAATTTTTCCTCGACTTTCATCCCCCGAGCTGGACGGTCAAAGTCTATCGATCAGAGAAAAGCCCCCGCAGACAACTTCTCCTACCCTCCCCCTACCGCTTCCTTCTACCCTCGTTACCTGACAGAAAACGCTTCAAATTCATTTCATAAATATTGCACACTTACATCATTTATGTGTTTGAAAAGTAATGGACGCCCTCGTGATGGAGTCTTTCCAAAAATGTTGCACACTTTAGTGAAGAATCATTTCGAATGATACCATAGTTGATCGTTAGCTACTCTAAAATGATCCGTTACGCCAATGTTTAGTTTATGGTAGTTACGCCACTTTATAAATAAATTCACTTCTACTACACAGTTGGTTGTAGTTACTACAAAAATTCACTACTACTTGGTTGACACCCTGAACGAGAATCCGCAATGATAGCGAATTTACAACGTAGGAGCCCTCCCATACGAATTGTCCTCATTTCATAAATATTGCACACATCATCAGGGAATTCGATTATCTATCTCTCGCAAGGATTTCATTCAAAAGTAATGCACACATTTGAAACCAATTTCTATCATTTTCAAACTACAACAAATCTTACAAATAATGAACAGTTTACTGAGGAGCTCATTTCAAAAGTACTGCACACTTTCGAAAACAATTCATTTCATAAGTATTGCACAATCTACCAAGGTGTTTACTTGTCTACCTCTAGCAAGAATTTCATCCAAAAGTAATGCACACTGTGTTTACCAGTTCATTTCATAAATAATGCACACTTTAAACAGGAATTAGTCTCACTAAATTGCACTTTCAACAGGCTCTTACGAAGTTTTATTTCAAAAGTAATGCACACTTTATAGATGAATTCGTTTCATAAATAATGGACAATTGAATCAAGAATCACTTTTATTAGTATTTCATGCTTACATAACCGATTCCTTTCAAAAATATTGCACACTTTTATTAAAGTTTATTGCAAAAGTGATGCACACTTTACTAGCTAGTCATTTCATAAATAATGCACAATTGAATGAAGGATTTCTTGTATTGGTATCGCACGCTGACATAACCAAATCTTTTCACAAATATTGCACATTTTAAGAAAGTTTCCTTTCAGAAATAATGCACACTGGGTTTACGAATTCATTTCATAAATAATGCACAATTTAACGAAAGATATCTTTTATTATTACAGTATTGAACATTCACATAACCGATTCAAAAATGTTGCACATTTTAATGATGTTTCCTTCCAAAAGTAATGCACAATTTACGGAATAATTCATTTCATAAATAATGCACATTTTTAGCGGGTCATTTCATAAATAATGCACAATTTAATAAAGGATTTCTTTTATTGATATTGGACCCTACCGTAACCGATTTCTTTCAAAAATATTGCACATTTTAAGGAAGTTTCCTTTCAAAAGTAATGCAAAATATCTGCAATGAATCATTTCATAAATAATGCACAACTTCAACGACAGCTTCTTTTATTCGTCTTGCAGATATATTTGATCAATTCATTTCAAAAATATTACACAGTCCATCGAGGAGTTTGATTGTCTCACTTTGAGGAGAGAGGGGGAGGAGTCATACGGCGATACATTTTTTGGGTAAGTTCTTGTGGTTCTATATCTCTGGCAAATGTCTTAGAGGAAATAGTGAAACGGGGGGTTGCAGGGGGTAGGAGAGAAAGTGGAAATTTCAAGTTGTTTAATGTTTGAGTTTTTAGTTTAAACTTAGAAGAAATTAAATTTAGAGAAAGTTTACCATGAAAGTCGAGGAGTTCTTTAAGTTTTAAAGTAAATTTAAAACATGGAATTATGTTTGAGTGAGAAACCCACAAAAGAGAAAAAGAAAATT
The DNA here is from genome assembly GCA_016920875.1 of Columbicola columbae. Lineage (NCBI taxonomy): Eukaryota > Metazoa > Arthropoda > Insecta > Psocodea > Philopteridae > Columbicola > Columbicola columbae. The sequence continues at coordinate 9,391,789 of JADMLL010000012.1, forward strand.
ACTTTCCGAAGTTTATAAATTTTAATTTTTTTCCCGAAATTAAAAAGTTTCGGAGCTCGGACTGAAAGGGAGGTCACGATGTAGGGGGTTGAAAGCTCCACCAATTTCAAAATCCCAATTCCGATAATCACGGATCCTCGTCTTTTTTTCTTCTATTTTTAGTTTTCCTTTCGTCATACGTATGAGAACCTCATTCGTCACGTGTGATTCGGTCACGTGACTCCTTTCTTAAACATCCCGTTTCGCCTCGCGCCCATTTCCTCAAGGGTAAGGAAGAAGAGATGTTGCTGATCTGTTGCTCGTGTTACTCCTCCTTTCAACATCATCCCACTTGACTGTGTCATTCATGGTTTACTCTTCTACCTTGATAAAGTGTGCAATATTTATGAAACAAATCGGAAATGATCAATACTAATATAAGAAATCCTTTATTCAACTGTGCATTATTTCTGAGAGGAAACTTCGTAAAATGTGCAATATTTTTGAAATAAATCCGTTACGTTAGGGTCCAATATCAATAAAAGAAATCCTTTATTAAATTGTGCATTATTTATGAAATGACTAGCTATAAAAGTGTGCATTATTTTTGAAATGAATCGTTCTACAAGTTGTGCATTACTTTTGAAAAGAAACTTTCTTAAAATGTGCAATATTTGTGAAAAGATTTGGTTATGTCAGCGTGCAATACCAATACAAGAAATCCTTCATTCAATTGTGCATTACTTATGAAATGAACCGCGAGTACAGTGTGCATCACTTTTGCAATAAAACTTTAATAAAAGTGTGCAACATTTTTGAAAAGAATAGGTTATGTAAACGTGATATACTAATAAATGTGAGTCTTGAATCAATTATCCATTAGTTATGAAACAAATTCGTCAATAAAGTGTGCATTACTTTTGAAATGAATCTTCGTAAGAGCCTGGGAAATAATATTTTTGTTGAAAGCGCAATTTAATGAGATTAAACCTGTTTAAAGTGTGCATTATTTATGAAATGAATTCTTCCGTAAATTGTGCATTACTTTTGGAAGGAAACATCATTAAAATGTGCAACATTTTTGAATCGGTTATGTGAATGTTCAATACTGTAATAATAAAAGATATCTTTCGTTAAATTGTGCATTATTTATGAAATGAATTCGTAAACCCAGTGTGCATTATTTCTGAAAGGAAACTTTCTTAAAATGTGCAATATTTGTGAAAAGATTTGGTTATGTCAACGTGCAATACAAGAAATCCTTCATTCAATTGTGCATTATGAAATGAACCGGTAGTAAAGTGTGCATTACTTTTGCAATAAAACTTTAATAAAAGTGTGCAATATTTTTGAAAGGAATCGGTTATGTAAACGTGAAATACTAATAAAAGTGATTCTTGAATCAATTGTCCATTATTTATGAAACGAATTCGTCTATAAAGTGTGCATTACTTTTGAAATAAAACTTCGTAAGAGCCTGTTGAAAGTGCAATTTAGTGAGACTAATTCCTGTTTAAAGTGTGCATTATTTATGAAATGAACTGGTAAACACAGTGTGCATTGGAATGAAATTTTGCTGAGGTAGACAAGTAAACACCTTGGTAGATTGTGCAATACTTATGAAATGAATTGTTTTCGAAAGTGTGCAGTACTTTTGAAATGAGCTCCTCAGTAAACTGTTCATTATTTGTAAGATTTGTTGTAGTTTGAAAACGATAGAAATCGGTTTCAAATGTGTGCATTACTTTTGAATGAAATCATTGCAAGAGATAGATAATCGAATTCCTTGATGATGTGTGCAATATTTATGAAATGAGGACAATTCTCATGGGAGGACTCCTACGTTGTAAATTCGCTATCATTGCGGATGCTCGTTCAGGTGTCATCAAGTAATTTTTGTAGTAACTACAACCAACTGTGTAGTAGAAGTGAATTTATGGCAAAACAACCATAAACTAAACATTGGCGTAACGGATCATTTTAGAGTAGCTAACGATCAACTATGGTATCATTCGAAATGATTCTTCACTAAAAGTGTGCAATATTTTTGGAAAGACTCAATCACGAGAGCCTCCATCACTTTTCAAACATATAAATGACGTGAGTGTGCAATATTTATGAAATGAATTTGAAGCGTTTTCTTTCAGGTAACGAGGGTAGAAGGAAGCGGTAGGAGGAGGGTGGGTAGGAGAAGTTGTCTGCGGGGGCTTTTCTCTGATCGAAAGACTTTGACCGTCAGCGGGGATGAAAGTCGATTTTTCAAACGAAACTCGCCATCGTATCCTATGAAAAGACTCCATCACGAGAGCGTCCATCACTTTTCAAATACATAAATGATGTGAGTGTGCATTATTTATGAAATGAACCGTTTTTGTTATTCCCTTCTTTCAATGTGCAAACTTGTTTTCGAAAGTCATGAGTCTGATTGACGTGGGACTAAGTCTTCTTTGTTTAATGGCGGAGACGTATTCATGTCACTACAAGGACAACTGTCAGCAAAATATTTTTAATTCAAATTCGGAAATAAAAAGGGAAAAGGATTCTTGAACCCTTCAACTCAATTTTCATGTTTTTAACTTTTCGAAAACGTCGACAAGAAAGAGAGGTAGAGGGATGAGAGAGGTGGAGGAGACCGACAGCACCAACAGGACAGTTAACTTTTCAAAAGAATTGGGTTGAGAAAAAAAACTTTATCATCAACGAAGCATTCATTCCGGCAAAAATACTTAAAAATGGGTTGAAGGAAACAGAGAGAGAGAGAGGTGGGAGAAGGAGAAAGGAAGAAAGGAGGTGGAAGAGAGAGAGAGTAACGTCAATTTCACTTTCCTCATCCACCTCCGTGGGGGATGTTGGCACAAAAAGTTAGTTATCTAATGAACATCTTATCATGATTTTTCTCCTCGACGGTTTTCTTCTCTGGAGAAAGATGAAAGAAAGAGAGAAAGAGAGACAGAGAGAGAGAGAGAGAGAAAAGAAAATTTTTATTCTAAATGAAAATTCTTAATAAAAAAAGAAAACGTTTAAAATTTCATCCCTCCCAGGAGAGAGAGAGGGAGAGAGAAATAGAGGAGGAAGAGAGAGAGAGAGAGACAAAGGAATTTTCCTTTTTTCTTAAAAAATGTGAGAACTTGTTGACATTATCACCATAACGGGGCGGGGGGGGGTGGTGTCAGGTGAGAGGGATGAAGACGAAGGGCTGTTATTTATTAATTGTCAGCCTCACTCTTTATTAAAATGAGTTAAAGAGTTACAAGGAGTGACGTTAATGAATTAAAAAGGAGACTGGTGCTGGGAGAAAATCGAGGGTCACGTGACAATAAGAAACTGGTTACGAGCTGGAAAATTTTCTCATCGCCGTCATTTCCGGTTTCGAAATTAATTTTCGGCCTTTTTCTAAAAGGTCCGCGATTTCTATCTCAATTTGTATAAGTTTCGTACAAAACTTATTAGCAGAATGGTGCACACTTTGACTTCATTTCATAAATAGTGCACAGTTCTACACAAAATTAATTTCATACAACTGCACACTTTCATGTAAAACTTATTTCAGAATTAATGCACGCTTTTATCTGAGCTTTATTTCATAAATATTGCACAATCTCATACAGATTTCCCATCACAAACAATGTATATTTTGATAAGAATTCATCTCGAGAGCGATAAATACGTTTATTAAAAATTCATTTCATAAATACTGCACAATTTCATGTGAAAATCTTTAAGAAAAATGATGCATACTCTCACGCGAAATTCATTTCAAAAATACTGCACGATTTCATAAAGATTTCCCTTCACAAACGCTCTTGTTGAGAACCCATCTCGAAAGTGATGACACCCGTTTATCAAGAACTCATTTCATAAATACTGCACATTTCCAAACAAAATTTATCCCGTAAATGATGGATAAAAAAAATTTAATTTCATAACAAATACACAGTTTCACGTAAAATTTATTTCAGAATTAATGCACGCTTTTATCTGAGCTTTATTTCATAAATATTGCACAATCTCATACAGATTCCCCTTCACAAACAATGTATATTTTGATAAGAATTCATATCGAAAGCGATAAACACGTTTATCAAGAACTCATTCCATAAATACCGCACATTCATATACAAAATTTATTTTATAAACATTGCAGACTAGCATATAAATTTAATTTCATAAATAATGCACACTTTCATGTAAGATTTCAAAAATTCAACAAACACTCTTGTTGAAACTCATCTCAAAAGTGATGACCACGGTTTTCAATAAAAGCATTTCATAAATATTGCACACTCTCACATAATTTATTTCATAAATATTGCACACTATCATGTAAAATTTATTTCAAAATATGCATGCAAAAACCATTTCAAAAATATTGCACAATTTCATGAAGATTTCCCTTCATAAGGAAAGCACACTTTTCTTAAAAAATTCATCTCGAAAGTGATGACACACGTTTATAAAGAACTCATTTCATAAATACTGCACACTTCCATGTAAAATCATTTTAAAAAATGATGCACACTCTCATTTCAAAAATACTGCACGATTTCATAAAGATTTCCCTTCATAAACGCTCTTGTTGAGAACCCATCTCAAAAGTGATGGTACACGTTTCTCAAGAACTCATTTCATAAATACCGCACACTCACACATAATTTATTTCAAAATTATTGGACAGTTTTATCTGGACTTCCGTTCCATAAATATTGCACAATATCACACAGATTTTCCTTCATAAGCAAAGCACACTCTTCTTAGAAAAATTATTGTCGAATATGATAAACACGTTTGTCATCATTTCATAAATATTGCACACTCTCTTACAAATTTATAACATATATCATAAATACACTTATCCGCACGCTCTGTGCTATATTTCATAATTGTGCACACTTATTCGGACTCGACATAGAATTTATTTCGTGTTAAACTCGATCTTAGCTCTCTCGTACCAACAAACAAGGGATACCCCTTAAATTACCCATAAAATCTTATCTCCATCTAGAACCATCTACAAGAGATCTGAGACCAAGCATAACTACAAACCCTCAACTACCAATAATAAGTCACTTTCAGTCTCAATAAAAAACCCTCAAACCATATTCAAATAACAATATCAACGTCACTTCCGGTTACAAAACCCCTTAGACTCTTAATAATAAATCGTAACAGCCAAACACTCATAACAATTCACACAAAAGATTTTCGACTTGATAAATAAACTATAATTCACTAAATAATAACATAAATAAATAAATAAATAAATACAAATACATAAAAAAATATTTCCATCAACTCTAAATAAAACCATTTTTCAAAAGCTAACTCAACTATTTAAGTAAAATTACAAAATATAAATAAATAAATAAATATCGAATCAGACCAATTAATAACAAAGTGACTAGATAACACTTATAAATGATCGGTATATGTTGAAAGTTAAAATTTTAAAAATTATTAAAGCCTTCTTTAAAGTTATTAACTTTTAAATAATATACATAAAGTAAATCTAAAGTTTGAAATGCTTATATAATAATTATTGTCTTAAGTATTAGTTATGTGTTTTATGGATGTTACTATTTTTATGTTGTTTAGTAGTCACCATTTACGAGTAATGGACAATGAACACTTGACTCTTGTTTTCGGTTTTAATTTCCAGCAGGAAAGCTGTTGTCGAGATTCATCAATCAGGTGTGTGAGAATGTTTTATGTATGACAGAAAAATATTGTAACACATCGTCAGAATGTTGATGTAAATAACTCTGTATTTGGATGAGAGTACGTAGAAGTTGAAAAACTGAGCAGGGATCCAAACAAAACAGTCTGCCTGAAATAAAGAAGATGAGAAATCGGTTATGATCAAAGCTATTCTTTTCAAATGTTGAGGAGAAGAGTATCAAGTTCTCAACTGACAATGTAAACAATCCAAAATTTTTTCTTAAGCTCAGCTGTTGATGTTTCAAATTTTTCATTATTCAAATAATTGTTTCCCAAAAAAAATAGAAATATGCAAAATGGTGATGCCAGCGATTGATCAAGAATGATTTTCTGAGCCACTGAACTCAGGTTAGTCCCAGGGAAGTATTTATCGAGTTTTTGATAAAAGAAATGAGTGAATGGTCCCTGAAGCGAGCCCACAGTTGCCATGTTCTCTAGGATCAAAACAAAACAAATTTATTTTAACAAATTCAAATTTTGAAATAACATAAATTTCAGGGAAACAAAAGAGACTCACTATTTCTGTGCCAGTCAAATGAATCCTCATGTTTTCCCTCAGTCTTATACTCTATCTCTTGTTGGATTAGGTCACCGATTGCCATCATAAGCCCACAGCTGATTGTGTTTGTGACCAGGAGATATTTCCCGAATGCATTTGTAAAAACATTTTCCCACCAGTTTTTTTTCTCATTGATTTTCTCTTGCTTAAGTGGTCTGTTTGATGAAAATTTCTGGAATCTGGCGTTACTCTGGATGCAGAATCTCATGCAAAACTGTTGATATTGGCTTTTGACAACACCAGCAGTGACAGCTAACATTTTTTACTCAAATCCTTTCTCCTTGATAATATTTTTTCATTTTTGTTTTTTGTTTGAGAATTACAACAAAACACATCAAAAATTAAATTCCTTCATTATGATTTATCAACAAATAATTTGACGAACCAAATTTTCTTTTTGAATTTGGAAGGTGACATTCTTCAAAAAATAATAAACTAGTTTTGTACGAAGCCTAAAATCAAAATTAAATTTTGAATTTTCTTAAAGGGTTAAAAAGATCCGGAAGTAACCTTTCGATGCCAGACATGATGGATAATCTCTGGCACGTAACGAGCACTCCGAACTCATTTTTTAAAACCCTTTTAGAAATGATTTTATGAAAATTTTTAAACAAAAATGTGGTTTGTAACGGAAAAGCAGACGTCCATCGTGGCTTTAGTTTGGTGTTAACCGACAATGTGACGTCATCAGGCCCAAAATGGCGGTTGGAATACTTTGCGTCGGTTGTGTGAATGTTTCATACATTTTCAGTTTTTTATGTGTTATATAGTTCGAAATATGTGTGGTTTGGTGGAGTTCAGTTTCTAAGGCATCCATTCAGGTATTTTTATTGTTTTTAATTAATATTAGTCATTTTTAATGAAGAAAAATTGAGATAAGTGATGAGAGAAGCTTGACTCCTCAGGAGGGGAAATGAAAAAGTTTGTTGTATGACTTTTGGATGTTAAAATAGGTTTGAAATTAAAATAAGTAGACTTAAAAGAGTATAAAGTATAAGAAAAATATAATTTTATATACAAACAAGTAACAAAAATAATGAATTAATGCACTTGGAAACATTCTGTAAGTCTTGTTTTGGGTTTGTTCTGCAGGTTGCATTGTATCTTGATTGACTCTGCAACCTTGCATAGAAAGGTGTCAGTTATCAGGTTCATTTGTCGAGGTTGGTTTTGATTGTTGGTCATCATCGCAGTCTGTTTGGTTGGAGTCAGTCTGAGTTGGTGCAACAGCAGCAGCTGGTTCTTCTTGCGAAGATGTTGTTGCCGTTTCCTTCTGTTCATTTGTTCCAGTTTGTCTTCTACTGTCCTCTGTACTTCCATACTGTTCATGCAATTCTTCCAGTCTGTTGTTTAGGTAATTGCTTTTATGTGTGGTTATGTCAACTTGCCTGACTAATAGCTTACATTGTTCTTCAAGTCTTTTTAGTCTTAAGTCTCTAGCTTCTCTAGCTCTGGCTCTTTCATCCTGACTAGTTTCTTGTACTTTGGGTATAGCACCTGTGGCTGCTGCTGTGTTTAGTTGTGTGCACTCTCTAGCTTCCTCTGTTAAGTCTTTTGCTTCTTTAACAGTGACCTATCACCTGATGTTGTTTCTTGGACTCTGGGTGTTGCGCCTGCATTCACTTCAGTGCATTCTTCTAAGTGAGTGTGTTCTATACTCTCGGTCGCTTGTTTCAGATTGTTTTCTGATTGTTTTATTATTTTATCAGTCAAATCGGTGTCTTGGCTTGGGTCCGAAGAGGTTTTGACTCGATTTGAACAAGTGGGTGACGTTTCTCCGGCTTCCTCGAGAAGCTTTTGGTCGATCGGCGACTGCGTGCTACTTCTGTCTGCGTCGAAGTTCTCGCAGTCTTCCCCACTCTCGTTTTGCTCGTCGGAAAATCCGCTTTCTCCCGAATCGTTCAAGCTTGAAAGTAAATAGCCTTTACTTTTTCTTGCCGCGAATTCCTTCGAAGTTTCTTCCATTCCGTTTCGGATTCGTCGTTTTTCTGTCTCGCTCTCTCCCATTTATCTCGGCAGAATTCGAGTTCTTGTTTCAATTCGCTGAGCATAACACGTTTCTCTTGTAATTCGAACCTGCAACGAAGAAATAGTCTTGACGTGACTCAACAAACAAGGGAACGAGGTCATGTGACGTGATTGGAGGTCTTAGATAGTAGACCAAAGTGTCTGTATGTATCTGTGAAAGCGGTTATTTGCAGAAGTGTGCAATACTTATGAAAAGAGGTCTTTACGAAAGTTTGCAATACTTATAAAATGAATTGTATATTCAGGTGTGCAATACTTATGAAACGTATTCACGCTAAGAGTGTGCAATATTTATGAAATGAATCCATGATAAAATTGTGCAAAACTTATGAAAGAAAGAAGCTTCGGAAGAGGTTAGCATTCCTTTTGAAATTAATTCATATTGAAGTCGTGCAATATTTATGAAATGAGGTTTTCGTAACTTTGTTAAACTCTTTTATATAAAAAATCTTTAAAAAGGTGTGCATTACTTTTGAAATAGGTCATATTATAAGTGTGCAATATTTATGAAATGAGTTACACGTGAAAGTGTGACAAAATTTGAGAGATAAATTCTGCATGTGAGTATGCACCATTGAGTTAAATTAAATCTTCACGAACGTGTGCATTACTTATGAAAGAATTTTTCGCTCCTTTCAAATTTGATTTTGAAATTTTAAACTTTTACTTAGCTTACCTGAGAATTTTCTCATGGTTGTGAAGCTGTTGGTGTTGTGCCCTCATCCTGCCCACAATCCCCCAGGTTTTGTGTAGTTCGCATTGGACTTGGGATAATCTAAAGACAAGACGAAGAGATGAGTAAAGGCAGTAGAGTTTCCAGTAAAAAGGAAAACCGGAAGTAGGTTTCTTACCTCTTTTCCTGATCATCCAAGCGGGTTTCCAGGTGCGAATTCAACTGTTTCAACCTGGTCAACTCCTTCTGAAGTGCTTTCTTCTCCAAAATGAGATCCTTCAACCTGATGAAGGTTTTACTGACGCTGATAACGGTTCTAGGTCCGTTGGGCGTTTCCACGTTCTTGTAACACTGTTTCTCATCTCCCGGAGTCGGTTCTTCCGGTGTTGAATGATGGCTCAAAAGCTCAGTCAAAACTTTCCAGACTTTGGGCAAGTTGGATGCGATTTCCTGAACGGCAGGACTTATCGGTTCGTTCGGTTTCGATCCTTCCGACTGCTTACCATCATCCCCTTTGGATTCTTCTTCCAGCAATGCTGGCTTGAAGAGAGTCGCGTTTTTGTACGAGAGTATCGGAAGGACGGCGCCTTGATTGTCTTCCAACAGACTTTCGCTCTGTTCGGAGATGGTGTCGCTCGTGTCTGGGAGATCGTCGTATTTCCTTTCATTCATTCCATCAACTTGGGTGATGAGATCGAGGAGAAGTTTCGGGAGGACGGATGCTATTTCGCTGCTGTCTTCTTTCGTCGTCATTTCAGCAATCAGGTCGTGATTCTCCTGTAGGAGCTCTGTGAGCTTGTCCAAATCCGTTTCGTTACCCGTGTTGTAGGGCCCCAACAACATTTGAGTGAACATGTTGTTGATGAGACTGATTTCGTTTTCCAAGTCCTTCGTCCGGGCTATCGTCAGCCTTAACTCTCTTTCCATGCTTTCCTTTTCCTGTCTTTCCGCCTTCGCCTGATCTCTAAACGAATCTACCCCCTTGTTTAGACTGTCTATCTCGTCTTCTTGGTCTTTTATTGTTCTTATCTTCTCTTGTAGGTTGTCGTTTACCTTTTGATTCTCCGCTTCGAGTAGCCGAACACGTTCTTCATACAGTTCCTGTGGGTAGACATCGTTTTTAGTTTCCATAACCTAAACTGACTAGTCTATCTCATCTACCTACCGCCTACCTACCTTCAGCTTCTTTATATTCTCCAACTGCTTTTCGTATTCCGCTTTCAGTCCATCTTCTTCTAGGATTCTAGACTTCTTTATGGACTCTTCGACGTCTTTTAACTTGTTCTTGAGTTCCTGAACCTGATTTTCTCGTATCGCTAACATCTGTTTCGTTATTGACACGACTTCCTTCAAAGCGTTTGTTCGTTTTGTCGTTTCTTCCTTCTCTCGATCGAACTTTTCGAACAGTGCCGCTTTTTCTTCTTCCCAATCGCTCGCCGATGCTGCAACCGTTTCTCTACCTTCTTCCAGCTCTTTGAGTCTTCTCATCGTTCTCTCGTGCTTTCTCTTCTCTTCGTAGTACTCGAATTTGAGTTCGCCCAGCGTCGAGTTTAACGAATCAATTTCTTCGTTGAGCTTCCTTGTATCGAATTTGAGACGAACATTCTCCGTCGAGAAGTCTTTGAGCCTTTCAACATTTTCGGTGAGGATTTCAATCTCGTTTTTCAACGTGGCGTTATCACTTAAAACATTTTCTAATGACACGTCTGACGGGTTTTGGTTCCTTAGTTCTAGCTCTCTTTCGAGTTTCCGTCGCTCCGATTTCTCCTTCTGGAGTTCTTCTCTTAGATTGTTGAGTTCTGTCGATATGGCAGACAGAGCTCTCTGTCTAGCTTCACGTTTTGCTCTTAAGTCGGCTCTGAATTCCCTCATCGAAGGTTTCTCTTCCGCTTCTCCGCTCGCTCCTTCTTCTTTTAATTTCTTCACAGCTTCTTCCAAGTCTTGTATTCGAGTTTGTCTATCTTCTAATTCTTTTCTTAGATTCTGAACAGTTTCTTCAGATTTTTTTAATTCTCTTTCACAATTGACTAAATCGACTCTAGTCCTTTCACTGTTTTCGATCGCTGACCATTTTTCTTGTCTTTCACTTGAGAGGTGTTTCTCTAGACGGATTAGTCTTGCTTCGGTTGTTTCCCCGAATATGGCGTCCGGATCGTAACTTTCTGAAACTGAATGTTTGATATTGTTACAGTTGGAACTAAAGACGTTTATGAGTTTGTAGAAAAGCAACCGGAAGTTCTTAGTTTTAGGTTTTGTTGGTTTCTCGAGTTGGAAGGATAAAGAGAGAATCTTTAATAATGTTTAGGGCTTTGGTACTCAAACTGCGGCGCGTCTTAATTACAATCATCATCATTTTTTGCTGTCAGTGATAACCCAGCCCTCGTATAAATTATTTTCTTTCAAACAAATTTAACAACAGCAAAAATTCAGACAGTCACTCTTTATAATGGCAGTATACTTATACCGCAGCAAAAAATGACATCACTACTAAGAGCAAAAAGCACTGATGATGGTTAAAAAATTATTTTAGTGAATCGTTAGGTTTAGTTAGGGCTAATAGTTCTTAGTAACAGCAGAAACTATCTCAGCCAATGTTCTTGGAAGAGTTCTGATCGTTTCCAACAAAACCACACTAAAAGTGAACGAAGGAAGACAAGAAAAGTTGACTGCAGCAAAAAATTTAGTAGTGAGGGAAGTCTGTGTACTTTTAATTATCAAATATCAGACTTATGTGTTGTTCAATACTGACAATGACGACAGCAAAATTTCATTCATTTCTAATCCTATAAGCTGTAGAGTAGTTTCAGCAATCATTCGGGTGTGGAACAAAATTTTTGATTATATTCGTCTGAGTAAATTTCAATCATAGCAAAAATGGATTTACGACAGCAATGTGTTATCCTTGACACCCTAAAGCCTTAGTACTCAAACTGCGGCCCACCAATCTCTACTGAGTGACCCAGTGGAACCCGATTGGTTGAAAAGTGGTGAAAGGTCGATTGCTTATTGTTAAGCCTGAATTCTAGAACATAGTGCCTGACCAGTGCAAAAATGTTCGGGCCTATGCTCAGAAACTGTTAACATTGTTTGCCTTTACATATCATTAAGAGACAAGACAATATACAGAAAATACCTACAGAAACAGACTAACAGATGTACATTCAGATAATGCCCTGAAGGTGGACTGTATGTGTCGAAAGCCAGACTTTTTTGTTTTGGTTAGTCGTGTGGCCCCGTCGCAATAGTCACAATGGAAATTTGGCCCGGAAGGAAAAGGTTTGAGTACCAAGGGTTTAGGATAATGAAATAACGGAAATAAGAAGATGATAAATGAGGTCATAAAAAAATCAAATAACAGAATTAAAGTAGACTGACTCAAGAACAAAGAACTCAAAACAAAAGAAAAATAATGAAGGAGCTAAAGTAAATAAAAACCAAATAAAAGTACAGGAAAAGAGATAAATAAATCAAGAATAAAGAAAAAACTGAAAACAATAACAGTCAAAAAAGAAATAACTTAAAAACAAAACGACGAGAATAAAACTGAAAAGAAGAAAAGCCTGCAGGAAACAGGAAAGTGATAAACCCAAAATACAAGAATCGGAGGTAATAAAGAATGAAAACTGAAAGCTACAAAAGTAAATTAAAAGTGTAGGAACACAAACTGTTGACAAAAAATAAGAGAAGGACAGAAAAAAGGAAGTAGAAGGTAAAATAAGACAAAATAGGAAGCAAATAAAAGATGAGAAGGTAGGCAAAAAATAAGAACTGAAAAAGAGATAAATAAGACAAAAAAAAAGGTAAGAAAATGAAAAGAGACGCACGGAGAAAAATGAAAGAAAAGAAAGTAGACCGAAAATATATTTTCTTAAATTAAAAACCGAAGTAAAGAAGAAAATCGCTGAGAGGAGGAGAAATATGAATAGATAAAAACAATTGTGATGATTATACAAAAACAAACCGGAAGTGAAAAATTAGAGAGGAAATCCGGAAGTGTGAACAGAAATTACGAGAGAAACAAAAATAAGAAACACGAGGAAGAGAGGAAAGCTCAGAGTGAATGAAAAATGGAAGTATTCGAAGAAAAGTTATTGACAATATAAAAACAAAAAAGTAGAAAAGTGATGAAGGACAGTAGGAAGTGATGACAGGATGAAGAGTGGAAGAGGAAAGCAGTAACCTATAAAACCTATAAAACTGATACGAGGGGGGAAGAATAAAAGATAGAAACCGGAAGTAGAAAAAGAACGAAAATAAAGGACTGAAAGAAGGAAGTAGAGGCTACAACAAAGAACAAGGACGAGAACAGTAAGGAAATAAAACAGATGAAAAGAAAAATGAGATAAAAAAAGACTAAAAGTAGAAACCGGAAGTGGACAAAACAAAATATGAAGATGAAGGAAAAGTATAAGAACCAAAAGAGAGAAAATTAAGACGAAAAGACGCAGTTTAAGCAAGAGGAGCAGAATAAGAAAAAGTGTAGGAAGAAGGAAGTGGAAGTGAAAAGATTCACAATAAACGAGAACCGGAAGTGGACAAGTGAAGAACACAAAACTGATAGAGGAATAAGTAAAAACTAAAAAGAAGTATAAAAGAAGTTCAAGGAAAACGCAAGAAGCGGAAATACAAAAACAAACCGGAAGTGAATGAGAGAAAAATATTTCAACTTACCGGACGTCCGGCTTTCCAACTCTCCTGTCAACCTTTCGAGGTCACTCGCGAGCTGCTTATTGGTTAAAATTAGGCGAACGTTTTCTTCTGCTAGATACTGTATCGTGATTCCCATCTGATTGACTCTTCCCTCGGGATTCTGTCTGAGTCTGGAGCAAACATCATCACTCACGTTCAAGGAATGATTCAGCTGAACCGTGACCACTTTCTGACATTGGTCTCCTCCGTGGCTTCCATTCCTTTCGACAAGGCTCACCGCATTCTCTTCATCGACTTCCTCGAGGTTCCCATCCTGAAAAAGGGGGAAACGGAAATTTGAATTTTTGGCGGGAAACTGGTCGGTTGTCATCCCAAAATATTGTCTGTCTGTCTTCCTTTGGAGCTTCTAACCAAAATTTAAATTCAAATTAAACCTCCAACACCAAAATTTTCCATCTGACTGGAGTTTCCGTATGTTTCTCTCATAAATAATGCACACATTACTGTGGAGTTCGTTTCAAAAATAATGCACACTTGCAGGAAGGATTAGCTTCGCAATCTACACCCTTACGTGAGTGTTTCATTTCATAAGTTTTGCACAATTTCACGAAGACGTCGTATAGAAAATATTTGTGGGAAGAGTTTATTTCAAAAATACTGCACACTCTCAAGAGGATTTCCTTTCATAAATAATGCACACTCATATCAAGAATCCATTTCAAAACTAGTGCACATTGGGGCGATTCAGTAATTTTTATAAAATTCTTAGGAGAAATCATTTCATAAATAATGCACACTCGGACACATACTGCACATTGGAGTGAATTCATAAATTTTGTAAATTTCTAAAGTGAGCTCGTTTCATAAATATTGCACACTTTCATCAAGAATTCTTTTCAAAAGCAGTGCACATTTGTGTCATTGATTAAGTTCTATAAAAGTCTTAAGAGAACTCATTTCAAAAATAATGCACACTCTCGCTCTTGTTTCATAATTAAGTGAACACTTCAGTCAATATTTCATTTTGTATAAAAGACTCACATTTTTATGACATTTCAAAAGTACTGCACACTTATTTTATGAATCTGATAAAGTTATAAAGAGAGTTCATTTCAAAAGTAGTGCACATTTGGGATTTAATAAATTTTGTAAACCTCTAAAGAGAACTAATTTCAAAAGTACTGCACCCTTGCACTAGGAATTCATTTCAAAAGTACTGCTCGTTGTGATTTCATAAATTTTGTAAATCTCTAAAGAGAACTCATTTCAAAAATAATGCACACTCTCATGAGGATCTTGTTTCGTAATTGAATGAGCACTTTAGTTAATATTTCATTTTGTATAAAAGACTCACATTTTCATGACATTTCAAAAGTACTGCACATCGGGGCGATATCATAAATTTTGTAAATCTTTAAAAAGAGCTTGTTTCATAAATATTGCACACTTTCATCATGAATTCGTTTCCAAAGTAGTTCACATTTGGGTGGTTGATTAAGTTTTATAAAATGGACACTCCGCCAAGGATCTTCTTTCATAAATAACGCACACTTTTATGAATAATTCATTTCAATAGTGCAAATGGGGGTGATTTAATAAATTTTGTAAACCTCTAAAGAGAGCTCATTTCAAAAATACTGCACACTGTCACGAGGACTCTATCTCAATAAGTGTTTGCACACTTGTGAGAAGATTTGATTCCGGGAATAGAAAACTTAATTTTGGAAGTTAAGCAGCTACGTACAAACAAATAAACGTAAATAGATAAATTTGTTTATGAATAAATAAAGCGGATAAAGAGAGAGAGAGAGAGAGAGATTTATTGAGGAAGCCATTTTTATTTTTTAATTTTCATTTGGCGTTTAAGAAGGAACAAAGAGAAATTGCGTTTGAAAGAAGACGGAAATTTAATTTTGGGACTTTCGACCTCCAAACTTTGA